>PVIY010050444.1:0-16194 GCA_004026745.1 Myrmecophaga tridactyla
CACCAAAAGATGGAAACAATCAAGGGCCCATCAGCAGATGAGTGGATTAACAAAATGTGGTATATACATACAATGGAATTATTATGCAACAGTAAGACAAAATGACGTCATGAAGCACATGACAAGATGGATGAGACCTGAGGACATAATGCTGCGTGAAATAAGCCAGACACAAAAGGATGGATATTGTATGACTCCACTTTTATGACCCTGGTAACAGTAAATCAGATGCTTATAATACGGAATATAGGGGACTTAAGAGATACATAGAAGTTAGAGATGGATGAACAGTTAGCTGATGAGGTTGAGTTCAAATGTAAGGATGTGAAGAAGATTCTCTAGTGGGTCTATAAGCAATATTACCATACTGAAGGTGAACAAGATTGAAAGGGGTTGTATAGATCAACGTGTCCCATTGATTAACAGTAGAAATATAAATAAGTTCTTGCAAGAACTACTTCAAAGGTATGATTTGTGTACAAAGAGTGTTTAAGTCCAGTGTACAGGGGGAAAACTGCTATTGCATGCTATAGGCTATGTTTAACAGAAAAACATCAGCAGTACCACAGCAACAGCAGGGGTCAATGCGGGGAGGGACAAGAGTTAAGGGGAGGTTTAGATTTCCTATTTGGTGAGGGTTTGCTTACTGGTTATCTTTCTTTGAGGAATAATGAAATTATCTAAAATTGAGAGTGTTGATGGACTGTGGACTTTAAGCATTATATATGATGCACAATAAATGCAGGTGGCTGAAGGAAGCACTGACTGAGAAGTAGACTGGCAAACAATAGCATATACATATGATAGAATATTGTGTTGCTACAAAAAGTGACAAAATTGCGAGGCATGCAACGATGTGAATGAACCTGTGGGACATTTGGAGAGGCAAAGTAAGCCAGAAATGAAAGAACACTTATTGTATGGTCTTCCTTAGAAAATGCTTATAAGAAAACAGGGGCCTAGACTGCAACCTCTTATTGCAGACACATTAAGTATGGAGTGGTAATTATTATTTCTAGATTTTGAGAGGCTGTTTTATATATCTATAACCTGGTAATCGGAGAGGAGAATGAAGCCGATCAGTGCAGGAATAAGGTAATTCAGAACACATGGGTAAGGAAGACATTGTCTATATTTTAGAACCACACCTACTCTTTGACACCAAAGGAAGAAAGGTTTATTTTGTCTGGAACCTAAATTTTCTGTAGCACATAATCTAACTCAGTCTGTCTGGACAGTTCATTTGAACAACTGAAACACAGGGAATCCAAAATAAGAATGAGGGCCTTTAATCCTGTATTGCTTAATGTAATGCCTGGATATATTCTAGACTACAATAAGCAGATAATTAGAAAGTATTAGCAATAACAAATTTAAAAAATAGCAAAAGGTATTGGCAAAGTCCCTTGAGGGATGGAAGAAAAAATATGGAAGAAAAAAATATCAGGGAATCCCCTGTCACTGTCCACTAAACATTAGGGATATCCACTAAACATTAGGGATACCCAAATCAATAAGCCAAGTCCTTGATCTTGAGGCTTACTCTGGTGAAGCCTATGTAGGTAGTGGAGAAGCTTAGCCTACCTCTAGGTAGGCTGGAGGACCTCTTTTCTTGCTCAGATGTAGCCTCACTCTCTCTAAGCCCAACTCTGTTAGTGAAATCACTGACCTCCCCTCTATGTGGGACATGTCATCCAGGGGTGAAAGATTCCTCGGTGGCATGGGAGATGACTACAGGGATGAGTCTGGCCCTGGGACCATTTCCATCCTGACCCAAAGGGGGCAAAGAAGTATAACTAATAAAGTATCAGTGGCAGACAAAGTTCAAATAGAGTCAAGAGCGTCTTACACACGCTTCAGCTAGACATTGCTACCTATAACTTGTCAAACCCCAACCAAAACCATTCTGGCCAATTCTAAAGAATACCTAGGGCAATATATAAGATTCTACAAAGGTTCCATGCACTAGAGTAACTTTCCAGAAACTTACACCCTCCAGATGGGTCCCTGGACCAGAAAAGTCCTGAAGCCTTGAGGGCCCAGCCTCTCCAGAATATCAGATAATTCCATCTCCCTACCCCATATTATTGGCATCCCCTTCCAACATGAAAAAGTTAGAATAGTCATAGCCCAAATACTCCTAAAGAGTGGGACAGAAAGATCAAAGGTGATGGCGGAGTTATATAGAGAAGGTAGGGTTTAAGAAACGAATATGATTGCTGAATAATGAAACTGATCGTTCTTTTAGTCTCTAGTATCTTAGAGCAGCTAAAAGTAAAAACCTAAGATTGTGGAACCGTAACCCATGTCAAACTCTGAAATATGGTCTACAACTAATTGTGGTGCTGTGCTTTGAAATTTATACCTTTTTTGTATATACGTTAATTTTCACCAAAAAAAAGAAGGAAAAATAGCCAATTGTGATGATAAAAAAATATTTAAGCCTTCTAGCCTCCTACATTTTGAAGCAGCTAGAAGGAAAAATATTAGAGGATCATATGGTAGCCCATGACAAACTCTGGGATCTGTCCTGTAACTACTTGTTGAAGAGTGCTTTGAGAACTATTGCTTTTTTCTTTCTTTGCCTTGTTAAAAATCTTAAAAAAAAGTACTTTAATGATTCTTGGTAAAGCTGTAACACAAACTCCACCTAAATATTTTAAGAGTATGCCGCCATCTCGGTGTGCACATGAACATTATCACTTTTGATATCAGGATTACTGGTTGCTAACATAAGTAGACATATCTTTGTAAATACTCATCATTATGAGCAAGTCACTGAAGTACTTCTAAGCACATTTCCCTAGTAAGTAATAGAATGTTTAGACTTAGACTGTTATGGTAATGTCATTAATTTTAACGGTATACTCAATAGATAACTGAACAGAAATTTATAGATAGATGTGTGTATATATATATATATATATATATATATATATATATGTCATGAATATGGATATATGTACTGATTGCTGTGAAAACAAGCATGGGATAATATGGATTTTAGGGAGAGGACTATATTTTCTTTTATAGCATATTGCCTTATAAAAGATTTTTGGCTAGTTTGTGTGTGGATAACATCACAGTCTGACTCTCCTTATACACCTCTTTTCCTAGTCTTTCCCTTCCCTACCCCTCATCCCAAGAAAACTTTATAAGAAAACATTATATCAGATATATGAAGAGCACAACAAAATCTTTTTTTCATGTAAATAGTATAAAATAAATACATAAACGTAGATGGTGTTCAGAATTACAGCTTGCTGGACTCCAGGTGAGCAACGTAAATAACTTGATTTTGTAAAAGCTATTCAGAGCAAGGCTGGAGGTGGCAATGCTACAGAACTGGGGAACCAGGCCAAGTCCCTTACACAACCTTATTAGGTCAATCAGGGAGACTGTGCCAGTATATTTACAACAATACTGGCATATATTTTCTTCATTTAATTGTTATCAGCATTGACCAAATGTTTTGTAGTGGGGCTATGCTTTAATATCAGAGTAATTTTGATTCTGTATTTTTTTCATCTGACTTCATAGTATCATTTTCTGCCTGAAGATATAATGGCATATTTAGAGAAGTGTTAATTACTGAGGACTAATTATAGCATTTTTAAAATAATTTTATCCCACAAATGGCATTATACTCAATCCTACATAAACACAGGAGAGAGAGCGAACATTTTTGTTAGCTTCAGATGTTCAGTAAATAATTCAAGGTGTGTTTTTGTTTTGTTTTGGTTTTGGTTTTGTTTTAGGGCAGTAAGTACCTATTGTGTATCAAGTCTATTAAACTGGAATGTAAACAAAGTCAGTGCTCAAACTGCCATTCACAACATAAAGCAGCACTCAACATCATGTTGAGTGAAACCAGCGAGACACAGAAGGAAAATACTATTATCTCATTTATATGAAATAACAAGACTATGCAAAGTTCATACTCAGAAACTAGAATACATGTTACCAGAAACCAGGTAATTGTTACTGACTTTCTATTTAAGGTGATAGAAAAGTTTTGGTAACGGATGGTGATAAGGAAAACACAACACTGAATGTAATTAACACTACTGAATTGTGTATTTGAATATGGTCAAAATAGGGAACTGTATAACACAAATAGTGAATCCTAACGTAAACTATGGACTATAGTTATTAGTATAATCATATCGTTTTGTTTGTAACAAATGTACATTCCTGCAAAATGTTAATGATAGGGCAAACTGCATGTGAGGGACTGTTACAGAAACTCTGTACTTTCAGCATGAATTTTCTGTAAACCTACAACTTCTTTAAAAAAAGAAGTAGGAAAAAAAAAAATGCCTGTTCACAGTTGCTCAGCAATTAAGTAGTGACACCAGGACACAATTCAAATTGGTCTTAATTCCAAGGCTCACACTTTTGTTTCAAAGCTCTTCTCACTCTTTCAATAAGTATTTATGAATAGTTGCACTATAAAAAAGTAAGTCATAAAACTGTACGATACAAAGAGTGAACCCTAATGTAAACTATTAAAACTGAAAAATTCCACCTGTAAGAAATTTATTCTGAAGAAATGCAAGTACATGCATCTATGTATGATGGTGCTAATCAAAACAGGAAATAACTAAAAATTAAACAATTACAAGTCAAACCTTAGGGCAGATAAATTAGAGTTTATACCCATTCACTGAAAAAACTATGCAAGCATTAAAAAATTATAATGTAATCTAAACCTGGCATGAAAAGATGTTCACAATATACTAAGATCCCAATACTGTAAATTAAAAGTTTCTTTGAGAAATAATCTTTCATATATTAATGCAAGAGAAAATAAACTAAAATGTTAACGATATAGCTTTTGTATTCTTTTTATTTTAAATTAACTATGAGAGAGACAGGAGAAATGACAGACCTAGTTTCTGGGGAAAAAAATAATAAATTATGTTCGCAAACCTACCATTCCATCGTACAGAGCAGATTCCACAGAGACGCCATTTTATTGAACTAGCAGGTAATAAAATCTTCCCTTCTCAAATTTTCTCACAAAAAAATTAGCATTAAAGATATATAATTCTCACCCTGCAGTGATGTTCCATGAGGGGAACATGAAGTTCAGTAAAAACTGAACTTCTACAGATGTGAAATTTCACATCATAATGCAAAAGCAACCACCATCATTACCAATCTACCAAAACAGCATTTCAGAAAAGACCCTTGGAAAAATTCTTTTCTCTAATTTCACACTTATCATGTTCACCCTTTATAATATATCTTATTCCATTTACAGGTCATTTTTAAATAAACCAGATATGAAAGGAAAGACAGCTGCTCTGGGCAGCTTTTATTACGTCTTTATTTTTTCACTACTCCACTAGGAACAGCAATTGGAGAATTTAACTCAACTGTTATTACCTATTCCATTTGTACAGTCAATAATTAATGAAATCTTTCACATTTGTTAGTTATGGTCATTAACAATAAGAGTCCATTCTTTACCAATCTTCAAAATCACTTTCAAAGTAACGAAATGTTTATTTTTTGTAACACCTTTGAATTTTCAAGTAAAAAGATACTTCAGTATTGCAGGTTTAATTAATGTCCAAAACACATACCCCATGCCAGTAAGTCAAAGTGGTAACTAGGAAGTAAAATCACCTACATTTAAATTTGACTTCTATAACTCAACAACTAGATATCCTTTTCGTGAATGAGATTAAATGGGGGGCAGTTGTTTATTTGTTTTTTTGTATGCTGTATGAAGGTTAAATTTCATTCTTTTTCCATGTGAGTATCCCATTACTGCAGCACCATTTGTTGAATTTTCGGTTGTTTGTTTGTTTTCTTTGTTTGCTTTGCTTGTTTGTTTGTTTTGGGGAAATGCATGGGCCTGAATCAAATCAAGTCTCCTGCATGGCAGGCTAGAATTCTACCAGGGAACTACCCTTGCACCCCCTGGGGGGAAGTTTTAGGGAAATGTTAAATCTTTGCACCTAAGTGTCAGTTTTTATTTTGGGTACTTTATTTATCCCATTCAGACTTGAGCTCTTGATGTATTAGAAATGGTAAAAGCCTCTTCTCAACATTTTTGAAAGTCCTCCTAAGAAATCAGTGCTGTGTTTTGTTCCAAAAGTAAATTTACATTTGTTATCTATTTGTTTCTAAAAATGCTATAAGAAGTGAACTCTACATTTAGGGAAATGAGCTGGTAATATCTTTTTCTAGGGGATCCAGGAAAATTAGCATAGCATATTGTCTTATTGCAATAGGATAAGTTGCTCACTGAGAAGGCTGGTTCTGATTCTATATAGTACCGACATGGTTGATGTTTATTTTGTCTGACAGGTCCCTCAGATCTTCCTCATGACTTTAAATGACGGGAGAGGGAAAAAAGAAGAATGGCCAGATAGCTGAAAGAGTACCAAAAGTTCACAATACCTAAAACTGAAGTTTGGAGAAAGGGTTCAACTTCATTATAGAAGACTTCACATTATATCAACTAATAAGCAAATACTGTACTATATTGCTTACAAACCATTTTATCATATTTTAGCATATGAAATGCTTCACAACCTTTTATAAATGTTTTATACCTGATTTTACAAGTTTTCTCAATGACTTTCTTCTGTACTATAGTTAGGAACTTATTAAAATGCACAAACTGTCTAAGACTATACAGTTTACTGGGTAGGGACGATGACTACCTCTATGTTTAGTAAACTCAGGATATTTCTGCCTCTCAATAAAGAAGTAATATTCACATAAAAAAAACAACACACATACCTCAATCAACTTCAAAATTTGAAATTCCATTATTTAATGAATATTTCTCAAATTCTAACTAAAGCCTCAGAACAACAGAATAGATAGTTGTATAATATTCTGGTTACATACCTGACAACATACTAGGAAAATGAAGAGAGTTATAGCAGTCCATAGTACCTTCTCCCTAAACTGGATCTGTACAACAAAATGGACAGAATGATGACTGATCAAAAATAAAACATAGCAAATGTAAAATAAAAACCCATATACAGGTTCGGTTCCCGGTGACTGCTCATGTAAAAAAAAAAAAAAACATATAAAATCATAATCATATTCCCTATCCTGATACACTCCTCTAATTTACTGTTAAAACATTCCTTTCAAAAAAAACAGTCCCTCTCAACTTAGTTAGTACCAGCTAAAACAAACAGCTGAATTCTTGAGCATCACTTTCTGTTCTTTTCCCACAAAATAAGATAATTTAAATACAGGTAACCCTCGCTCTGCAAAGTACCGTGCTAAGTGAAATGGAAATGTGTACAAAGCAAGACACATTTCCAATACCCACACATTTTGGTTAACACAGTACCATGCAAAGCAAGGACTGCCCTTTGATCTGAAATATTAAATTATATTTCAAACAAAATAAAAAACTGGAGTTTCTTAGACTACCTTAAATGTAACTGCAAAAACTACTTTCATAGTCTCAAAACAATGAAAATAATACTTCTAAATAACATAGTAAGTTCAATCAAAGCTTTACCTATTTCTATGTCCCTACTCCTGCTAGTTTCCTGAGAAAGTCTGGGAACCAAGCAATTTGTGATTAACAGTATTTCTGAAATTTAAATACTGAACAGTATTTCTGAAATTTAAATACATTGGCTCCAGAAGTGCTCAATGACAGTAGTATTATTTGACCCCATCACACTATCTTCTGAATACATTCCTTTAAGGGATCAAGAAATAGGAGGTACACACTCATGCAATTGCAATTCGTTCATTTCTAATAGTTGTACTCATTAAACCCTGTCCAGGAGACTGGGTCACTCCACATCATTAGTAAGCAAAATGCACAGTCTACCGTACCTATATACCCTACTCTATAGGATGAGCTATTAATAGCTTTCCAATTAGACCAGAAAAAAGCTGAGTCAATAAATCTTGCTGGTTTAGTAGGGTAAGTCATTTAGCCACAATCTGTATTATTAAAATATTATACTTACTTTCCTTTCAGGTTTCTGAATTTCTGGTAGAACTGCACAGAAGGGCTTGATAACTTCTAAAAATTTGACTGTTAAAAAGAAGAAATGATCCTATTACAAAGTTGAATAAAATAAATTTACAGGGTGGGCCACAGTGGCTCAGCAGGCAAGAATGCTCGCCTGCCATGCCAGAGGACCTGGGTTCGATTGCCGGTGCTTGCCCACGTAAAAAAAAAGAAAAAAAAATTTACAAATACAATTGTTCTCTAGACGTTAATGGCAATCTACCCCATCCCCATGCCCAAAACAAGTTCATCATAAGTCATTTCAAATGACTAATAAGGGAAGAAAAATAATTGAAAGGAAAACAGAATCCAAAAGCTTTGAGGGCTACTCAGTAGAACCGAAATAATACAAATACTCTTTTACCATAACTTTCCATTCTTGTCTTATATCCAACATTAAAAATACATATATGCTAGTGATCAATGAAAGGGAGGGGTAAGGGGTATGGTATGTATAAATTTTTTTTTCTGTTTTCATTTTATTTCTTTTTCTGAATAGATGCAAATGTTCCAAGAAATGATTATGATGATGAATAGGCAACTATGTGACGATATTGTGAATTACTGATTATATATGAAGAACGGAATGATCAAAATAGGAATGTTTGCAAAAAAAAATACATATAATGGAGAAGGAATTATTCAAAGTCCATCACTACATTAAAAAAGAACTAATGCAGTCTAACATGGTACAAAGACAACACATAATAGAAGAAATTAGAAAAGAAGAGGATGGCATTCTCTGAGGAATATATATAATATATAATAATAATATATATTTAAAACTATAAAAATATATTATAGGAAATGGGCTTAAACTGCAGAAGCGACTTAATTTAAACTCAAAGATGCTGAAATTCACAAGTGAAAAAGATCATGGAATAGATCATGAAAAAGATCATGGAATAGCCTTCTATAATAACTTTTTTAAAGTATACAATTTCAACATCGTGTCATTCAACCATGATTTCACTGCCTGGTCTTTCTCCCACTTGATTTGAAAATACTTGCTTATGCACAATAATCAGTCCGAAGGGTGATATTTCATTAGAAAGCAGTTTTTTTCCCCTGGACAACTCTTACAGTATAAAAAAGGTGAAAGTAAGATAAACCAAGGTTCTTGAAGAAAAAGATAGACACTAGACACTATCTTATTCCAGGGCTTAAGTCAAGTCCTGCCAGAGAACAGAAGTTGACTATCTCTCAGTTTCAGTACTCAGCCAAGATCAATGATAAGATATGATCATTTCCCCCTACACACAAAGGATTTTGTATGCTGACATCCTGAAATTGTTTTAAAACTAGTATAAGTAATTACACTTCCACAATGAACCAAAAGTTGGCTGTATAATCTCTTTATTAAACTTCTGATGGGAGTCACTGATGTTCAAGAGAAGAATTCAGAATTTCTCATGGGCAGATGTTTCTTATCCAAGTACCATTTCTGGACTACTTGGCATGTAAATTCCCACCTTTGAATTATAAAAGGGTTCATCTCTAATAGAAAACAAGTCTCAATCACATCAGGAAACTTCCCAGAATCTCTTTTCTTTTTAGACTTTCTACCTCAATCCAATCTACTTGCCCAAGTTTCTTGGAATTTATGATCATCTGTGCTGGGGTACTCAGGTTTCGGTAATACTTTTGTGTGTTACTTGTCTCTTCTTCTGTTGCAGAATTTTCCCCCCTATGTCGTAAATTCAGGGCCAGGGGTCTCCTGTGCTTCCTTTCTAACTTCCCCCAAATGACCAATCCTCAGCATGCCGTTATTCCATTCATCTAACAAACATGTGAACAGCTACTTAAGTAGGTATGTGAATATATGCAGTGTGGAGTGTTTAAAGGAGGGGCTTCAAAAAAGCTTCTTGTCCCCAGGGCTTACACAACCTCACAGGGTTTTCAGTAAACGCTAAAGAGGGACTGAGATGAAAATTTTAGGAAAAACACTCCTTTCCTCCCCTAAAATATATCCCAGGTATCATCACAATTTTTTTATGATTATTATTAAGACAGCCGAGGAGTTCTATTCATCACAAGCAACATGCAGGGAAGGAGGATTACGGAATAGAAGGATCAGCTTCCTAAACCTCTGAAGATACCAGAGTGGTCCAGGATGAGCCGAGTTCCCTAACTCCTGGCCCCGAAACCCAGGGCCTTCCCGCGCCGCCCCACTCCGGTCAAGCGCTAACCCCCGGCCTCCGCTCAGGTCCCGCAGCCCCGGCTTTGCTTCGTAGGAGGAGCCCAGAGGAGGCCCCGCGCCCTCCGCGGCAGCCCAGCCCGCGCTTTCCCGGCCCGCCGGGCTGCCCACTCGAGCGGGCGCAACTTACTGCCCATGGCTGTGGCTGGGGCGGCGCAGCGGGGTCCGCGGCCTCGGATTCCCGTCTGCTGGATCCCGCCGCTCGGGCCTGGCCGCGGGGTCCCGACGCGCTCCCGCCCGCCCCGCGCAGGCCCCGCGCCGGTCACGTGACCCGGGCCCGGCAGTTGGCTGCCGACGTCCCTGCGTTGCCATGGCCACCGCCGGCGCCGCTCGGAGCTCTCAGGGCCCTGGCGCTGCGGCGGGTTCGCGTCGCACCAGGGAAGTTGAGAGACGGAAGGGCCTGCGTCCTCCGAGCGGCCGCTGTGGCTGGGGATTCTGTCCTCTGGGGCGCACTTCGGAGTGCGGCGTAGAGAAATGGCCGTTTCTTCTTTCGCCGCATCCGACCCGGGCAGCCCGGGTGATCGCGGCCGCCCTGAGGCTGCGCTGGCGGGACCCGACCGACCTTTTCCTTTGCTCTTATTTTCTCGTCACCTCTGAGAATTTTTTTTATTTAGTTGTGGCACATCGTCTATAGCTAATAGCTTATCAACGATGCTCCTCCATCTTTTCCAAAATGCAGAGATGGGGATTTATGTCTCCTCGTGTTTGGCAGTATCTTGAGGCCGCCGTTTTCTCACGCCCTGTGGCTCATCTGGCCGCCTGTCCTGGTCTCCGTTGGTTCCAACTTGGGCAGTGTTTTGGAAGGAAGGCACACCGTCTCAGAAACCAGACAGGCCTACGCTTCAAACACAGACCTCTGCTGCTTAAGTGTTTGGGTGGCTTGGGGCAATTAACTTCTCTGAATTGGTAAAATAAGGATAATACCCCCTTCTCACGGGAGTGAAAATTAAACAAGCTGAGAGAGTAGGCCCACAAACTTACTTTCCTTCCTACATTTTAAACCCCTGAAATCTTAACTTCTGTTCTCTCTGCCATTACAGCTATTCCAAAGGTTACCAACGAATAACCTCCCATTGCCAAATTCAATGATCTGGTCTAATGCTTAGATCTATGTTCAAAAACAATACAAGTATATATATATATATTAATGTTATATATTTGGAGGGTGCAAATTAGAGCGGGCTCACACAGGCCTCAGGTCACGTGAAGGCTCACTCATGCACAAGTCTGGAATCTGAAACTGGTTGTCAGCTAAGAACCGGGCTGAAGCTGTCCTCCAGAATATCTTGAGGCGGCTTCTTCAGGGTGGCCCCGGCTTCCCCACAGCAATGGTATGTGGGTGCAAGAGATATCCTTGGAAGTGGTACAGCTTCACTTTTATTGCATATACAGGCAGTCACAGAGGAAAGGAAATACACTCTACTTCTAAGACGGGTCAGAAAACTTCTAGTAAAGTATATGGGACATAAAAACTGCTGTGGCCGTTTTTGGAAAGAAGAACCTGCCACAGCCATATTTTAACATCCTTTGAACTCATCATGCTTACTTCATCCCATAGTAGTCATTTTCATACATATGTACTCTCCCCTACTCCACTGTAAACTTCTAGATCATAGGGAGTAGGGTCTTAGTTTTTCTATCACTGATAACCTGCAAATGGTTGACTTAAATACAATTTTGGCATTAGATTGTAAAGTAATTTCATGAATATAATATCCTTTCAGTAAAGATGGCGCTAAGCTGAAACTCTGACAGAAGGACAAGTGTGGGCATGCATCTCTCCATACCTCTCCTTACCACCCATGTCTGAGATCGTTCTGTGTTTCAAGAAAAAGCCTGGGAATAATCTTTGACACTGGATAACTTTTATGAATCACCCTTCCACCATTCTTCAGTCTTTCTACTGCTACATACTATCCAGGACTTTTCCTTGTACAACCACATGTATAAGCTAATGTACATCTTTCATGTATCTACCTTGATCTCCCACATTGCTTTAGAACATTCAATATATGTGTAAAATGTTTTGCCTTCTCAATTAGATTGACGGTTCATTGAGAACAGAAAACAATCCACGTTATCTTTTATTTCTTTGTATTTCTGTCTAGAACAATGCCAATGCATGTTAAAGATGTCTAATAAAAAATTTCTTGATGAAATACTATTCAATTCTTTTAGGAAGGGCCATTTCTTGGGTATGTTCAATCAAAGTTGATTCTCCATGAGTCAGAGAAGACACAGGGAAACAATACTTACATATCATACTTTTAATACAAGTTTCTTACAATTAACTGATTGTGCAACTGATTATGAAAAATAGTTTTAGATTGTGCTGAATCAGATTTAAATGAAAACATGACAATAAATTACTATTTGCAGAGATTATTTTAGGAATTTATTTTTGTAATAGTGTGTTACAAATCTTGAGGACTTAAATTTTTCATCCAAATTTCTCCAAAATATGAACATTTGAGCCTGCACCCTATGAGAAGATAAAGATGAAAACCAAATAGGCAAGTACATTCAAAACAAATACAGGTGAAACTTTTGAAACCTCAAGGCCCAAATCTCAATTCTTAATGTTACTTCCTTTCTGTGCAAGCCCTAATTTCTTATTTCCTCAATTTTGTAAAAGGGGATACTGTTTCTGTTGTTGGTAAAAGGATTTAAAACTTCAGTCAATAAAACTTCAAAGATAATTCAGTTAGACTGAAGAAGTTTATGCTTCAGAACATTTTCCCCAAAATATGTATACCTGAAAAACAGAGCACAAAGGGTCTGACAAGGTGGCAAATTTTCTTTTACTATAAATAATGTCATTTTAGACAAAACTAGAATTTTTTCGTGATTGCAAATATTTCTATTATGAAATTTTTAAGAGCAGTAAAGAAGAATCGAGTTAAATAAAGCAATGAGAACATGATTTGTAGTTCTTCAAATAGTCCCCTCCTGCAACGTAATTCCAACTGCTGACCCTTTTTGCAGTAGTGACAGAGTAAGAAGGTTAAGATGCTAGAAGACATGTTCTCTAGTTCTAGGTGGATAAGAGGTAAGAAGAAACAAAGATGGGTGAGGTGTAAAGTTAGGAAGAAATTTCCATCTCATACTGTACTCAGACTTTTGAAATCTTTTAATTCCAAAAACCAAGAGAGCTCAAAAAAAAGAACAGACTGATTTTATTTTTTTTTCTAGCTTAACATGCAGCATTGGTAACAATTTTCATTAAATAGACCTTTTTAATTTCACTGACATATGTGAATGGCACTAAATAATATGATTTATGAGGCTTGGCATAATAAGGAACCATTAAGGTGGATAGAAGTAAAAGGGATGCCCATGTTTCTGAAATGATGGGTTAATACACTAATGCAGAAGTACATTAAAGATGTTAAATCAGGAGTCTACTGTGGTGGCAAAAACAGCTGACACATTGATTCTGAAAGACATTGCTAATTGCTACTAAAAGTGGAGAGGGTATGAGCCCATTTCCGTGCCCCTGTTCTTCCCCCATCATTTCTGAGAAAACCAGTGTCATCAAATGAAAATGGCATAGCTGCTGCAGCACAAAATCAAGCAAAGCTACCCTGCTGTTTGCTGCTGTATAGTTATGATTCTAGCACTAGGGTCAATTTCAGACTGGAGGGATATATTGGTAACCTCTGAGAGTCTCAAGCACCTGACATTGAGAAGCTCCCTCTGTCAAAGTTAAAGTGCTCTTTAAATACCACAAATACACATTATACTGTAGCGGGGAATTTTAGAGGCAAGGCTGATTAACCAGGAGCTGAAATTTCCATATCATATACCCAATATCCATTAAAAATATGACAGCAAGAACAATCTGGGAGTGGGGGTGGGGGGTGGTATCATGGTAAAAATCAATCACAAATCAATTTCATTGAATTGTATTTAGTAGGGCCTATATTTAAGGTTAGTGGGTAAAATAACCATCTTAACACAAATCATGAATCACAGCATTTGGTGAAACATTTTCACAGTGGCTGGAAAGCAGCATCAGAGATTACATAAAAATGAAAATATCGGTAGTCAGAGGAACTTGGAAAAGGAAGGGAAAAATTAAGTGAGCTACATCAGACAAATCAATAGGCAATGTTGAGGTCAACTATAAGTAGTTATAAACTCAGGCTAAAGACCCTTTCGTGATCATATACAGTTAAATAGAAAGAATAGAGACTGAAGTAAGCTGGTTCACAACCCGAATTCTGTAGCTTGCTTGTATCCAAACAAAACATAATCCTAACATACTTTTAAGTATAAAATACACTTGTCAGATTCACATATCGAATGTCTCCCGTGGCCATTATACGTATTCTAGATGAAATCAGCCTCATCAGTTCAACAGGTTCGTAGTCTTCAAATGTTACCCAGTGGAAGGGGGCGAAAGTAGAGGAAGCAGGCCCTTTCTTTGTAAGTCACTTTTCCAAAGAGGAAGTAATCTTTCTTCAGAGCATATCAACAAGCAAAGGTCTTGGCGAGAACATCTTCATGCTGCTGCAGGTGAATTGTGCCAATTCCTACAGCGGGTGCTGGCAGAGGGGGTCGGCTCACAAGATGGAGCTAAGGGTGGAGAAAAGAAACAAAATGACACTGCAACTAACTAGATCAGGAGGTGCATGTGTCTTTCTTAGCTTGTTTAACCCTAAATCACCGTTTTGGAAAAATAGTGCATTACATAGAAAAACTTGGAGGGAAATATACATCATGTATGTACAGCAAAAAATGAACTAAATTCCAGACATAGTAAGGAGAGAGAAATTATTGAATTTGTCCCATTCCTAAGCTAACCATTAGGTGGTTTTGCTGTAGGTTCCTAAATTAGAACTACTTACATGTAAAAATGATTTGAGCTTAGCGAGCTAGTATCAAATGAGTGAACTGAGTTCTTATAAAAGCAGAAGCACAACTTCTCATCTAATTCTTTTTCCCTTCCTAAAGTACAATTAAGAAGAATTTAGTCCTCAAGGTACATAAGCCTGGAAAGTGTCCTACTAGGTATCTCCAGCCCCATATTGTAAACAAGCCTGCCTGTCACTTGCTCCTCCTGGGCTTGGAGAGTGACTTTTAGGAGACTACTGCCAAAGGTAACAGACAGGGTAGGGCTTTACTTGTTTTAGCATAACCATAGTTTTTCACATGATATTAGTATGTACATATATACAGCTCAGTAAACACTCAGTATTTAATTCTAAAGGAATAGCTTAAAACTAGATCTTATATTCTGTTTTCTGGTTTTTTGTTTTGTTGTTTTGTTTTGTTTTCTTTTCTTTTTTTATAAACTTTTTTATTAATGAAAAAAATTAACAAAAAAACATTAAGATATCATTCCATTCTACATATACAATCAGTAATTCTTAATATTATCATATAGTTGTACATTCATCATTTCTTAGAACATTTGCATCGATTTAGAAAAAGAAATAAAAAGACAACAGAAAAAGAAATAAAACGATAATAGAGAAAAAAAAGATTATACATACCATACCCCTTACCCCTCCTCGCTTTCATTTACCACTAGCATTTCAAGCTGAATTTATTTTAACATTTGTTCCCCCATTATTTATTTTTATTCCATATGTTCTACTCTTCTGTTGATATAGTAGCTAAAAGGAGCATCAGACACAAGGTTTTCACATTCGCAGAGTCTCATTGTGAAAGCTATATCATTGTTCAATCATGATCAAGAAACATGGCTACTGGAACACAGCTCTACATTTTCAGGCAGTTCCCTCCAGCCTCTCTGCTACATCTTGAACAACAAGGTGATACCTACTTAATGCATAAGAATAACCTCCAGGATAACCTCTCGACTCTGTTTGGAATCTCTCAGCCATTGACACTTAGTCTCATTTCACTCTTCCCCCTTTGGTCAAGAAGGTTCTCTCAATCCCTTGATGTTAATTCTCAGCTCATTCTAGGGTTTTTCTCAGTCCCTTGATGCTGAGTCTCAGCTCATTCCAGGATCTCT
>PVIY010050445.1:0-16171 GCA_004026745.1 Myrmecophaga tridactyla
GATCCACCATCCCAAAGTGGGTGCACCTGGGGCTGCAGAACAGACTCCCCATCTCCCTCCCAAGAAACCCTGCCCCAGGTAATCATCCCAACCCACAAACACTGATTGAGAACCTAGTGTGTTCTGGGCCGACAGAAATCAAGATCAATGAGCAAAATGGATGGTGGTGATGCACATGGGAGAGACAGAAAGCAATGTGGGGAGGGGCCAGCACTGGGGATGGGGGGGCACAGAGCAGTGCAGGTGGGGAGGGGGTGCATAGGTGAGGAGGGGGAGGACGGATGGGGTGGGGCAGCGAGGTGGGGGAAGAAGGGAGCAATGAGCACCTGTGAACCCATCACCTAGCTCCAGGATCAGCTCCAGGCCAGGTTCTGCTGCCTCTGGACACTAGGGAGTATCTGGTGACATTTGTGGTTGCCATGACTTGGGGAGGGGGATGCTGCTGGCACCGAGTTGGAGGAGACCAGGGAGAATGCTCAGCACTGCCCAGTGTCCAGGATGCCAGGGCGTCAGCCATGCACAGGGTGGGGAGACCCTGGGTGGGAAGTTTCCTGAGCTTCTGCATCTGCAGCGTGTAGGGTGGGGAGCCTTTTGTGGGGGTCAGAATTGAATCCCCATACTGCCCTAGAACACTCCTTATCTTTCCTCTCTCCCAGCTCCTAACCCTTTCTGAGGAGCCTTGCTCTTCACCCCCCAGTGGCCCGTGAGAGCCACCTGGAGAGCTGCTGACACCTGTGTCCCAGGTCAGCCAGGCTGACTTGACTGGACACTCCTTCCTGGCAGAGGCCACCAGGAGAGCAAGTTTCTCTGTGGCCTTGGCCTTGTCACTAACCCCCACCACGCACACACTGAAGGATGGACTTCCAGTCACAGACTGCCCCTGGGGACTGGCAAGCTGAGCTAGAAGAAAGTGCCGGCTATCTGTGCTCCCCTCCCCTCACCCAGAGAGAGATCTGAGACAATAAATGGTCTCAATTATGGAAGTTATAGAGTGGGCGGCCGCAGGCTCGGCAAATGGGTGATGGCCCCTGGGACAGGGACACAGTGTCCTTAGCTTCACCCTCCTCTTCTGCAGGTCTCCATAGTGTCAGGACTTGAACAACTTCGGCACAAGACTTGATTTAAAGGCCTTGCATATAGTGGGTCCTTATCTGGTATCTGTGGACTGACAGCAGCTGCAAACCCTGACAATTTGTCTCTACCACATCAATTGGGCAATGACCATCACCCCTGAATGACTGTGAGTGAAAAACATTCTGAGGACCTGGGGACCCCCAGGTCTCAGCAGCAGCAGAGACCCCAGACTGGTCACTTACACTTGCTGGAAGTTGAGGTGAAGTTGAAGATGCTGTGTAAACCTTAACATGCACAGATGCCCCCAAACAATCCATTTGCCACCTTCTTGCATGTTCTCCCTGGTGTTTGGTATCTATCTATTGGGAAGTAACTTGTCAAGGGTAGAAGACACATTTGCAGTGTCCGACCAGTTCATGATGACCCCCATTTCTCTGAAGGCAGCACAATAAAGGGATTGAGAGAATCTCGGCTCTCTGTGTGCAGGCTGTGTGTGTCATTTCTAGGGATCCCTCCCCACTCCATGGGCTCAAACAGGAATCCCAAGGCCTTCAGGGGCAGGTACACAGGAAAAAGGCTGGGTGTTAGTTCTGGGTAGTGACCACAGCTCTGTCTCCTCCAGGGCTCAGAGAAGTTTCCACAGGATCTTCTTGTGAAAAAGTTTACATACATTATTTAATCCTTGAGGTAGGTACTGGGTGGCTGCCAGCTGTGCACAGGTCCCCCCTCCTCTGCTGTTCATGGACTTGACCAGGGCCCATGCGATGTCTCTGTGGGCAGACTGGCCACCCCAGGGGGATGTAGGGCTTTTCTGCTAGAGGAAGCACAAGCTGTATCCTCCCTCCGTGCCTGGCCTCTGGCAACCCAAGCGGATTCCCCTGCATCCTAACCATGTTAATAAAAGCCTCCATAGTTGTTTTTGTTTATTTTCTAGGCAACCTTAGAAAACACAAAGAATCATCATTTCCCTTGTTCTGGTTCCAGAGAACCTGGTTGAGGAACACAAAGTCTTGCCTATCTTTCCAGAGTGGGGGAAGGGAATATTCTTCTCATTTTGTTCCTCTCAGTTAATTTCACAGCCCTCTGACACACATGTAACCACAGATCTCTTAAAGGAAGCAGCATGGCTCAGGGAAGAGAACCACATGAGGCCATGCCTTGGTCAGTCCCAGCCTTAACCATGGGCCCCAACCCCCTGCAGCCCTGCCTGCACCTCTGTCCCCACACTGAGATCGGAGTGTTACCAAGCAAGGGCTTGCTGTCTGATACACACTGAAGTCAATGCTATGACATGAGGATTTTGAGAAGTAAAGGCTTTTATTGCAAGGTTGGTCAGCAAGGAGACAGGAGCAAAGCTCAAATCTGTCTCTCCCTCTGTGTGGTTGGGTGAGATTTATCTGGGGTTAGGAGAAGTGAGGGAGTTTCAAAGAACAGGTACTAAACTTAAGCATATGGGGCATGTGTAGAAGTTCTGCATAGGAAATCATATGTCACATGACAACATCAGTACCTACTGATGGAGAAATAGAGCTGCACTGACTGTGCTCATCCTGTTTTTAATAGGGGTAAGTTAGCAGAAGGGGGCAGTATGTTATGACAATTCCTTGTGTCCATGAAGCGTAATGTACACCAGTCTAGCCAATCCAGGGGCAACCAGGGCCATAGATGAGTGCCGCATGCCCATTGAGTTCCATTTGGAGCTGCCCAATAAATGGGCTTGACCAAACAGTCCCAAACCAGTCACTTTTTTGGCAAAAGAATTGTTTGGTGACACTGTTCAGAGAGTAGCCAGCCCATTTTCCTAGTACTGTAAGGATCCTGCTGTCTGGAATGATTTTCTTCTTCCCTTATGAAGGAGGGGCCTTTTGACTCTGGTGGCCATACCCAGGGTCCAACTATACCATACCATTCCAGAATTACATCTGTTTTTTTTCCCCCAACAGTTAAGTTTTTATCCTTAGATGATTGTTTAGTCTGTTGTATGGCAATTTTGACAGTCATGCTATAGGAAAAACTGGACCATATGTCCAGCGGCATTCACACCAATGGGCCAATCATTTCAGTCAGCATTAGTTATATCTATAGAGTTAAGGGTCATCAGTTGTCTTTGTTCTTCTTTAATTAAATTCCTTAGAGATATTCAGTTTTCTCCCTGATGGGGTGAGATCTGCTAGGGTAGACCAGAAGCACTGGAAAGTGGGAGCTGACCACATATACGGTAATTAGATTGATTTGTAGCAATGACATAGGAGTGTGCCCATTGAAGGAAAACATTACCATCAGAGGTCCAGGTTTGAGTAGGGCCAATATAGTTATATGAGAGGACAGTGAAAAGCGAAAGGAGAGGAGACATAGCAGTAGTAGTGTCTGCTGAACAGAGGTGATCTGCTGTCCTTGAAAGCAATTACCCATTTGGTCTGGGTAGATAAGGTTGAGGGTGCCTTCTTGTTTCTGAGGAACTAATTTAACTTGAGAGTGATGAATCCATGGTCTTACTCCCTGCAGTTTAACAGAAGAATGGGTGATTAGTAAAACCTCCTAAAGCCTGTTCCACTAGGGCCGTAGTTGGTCTTCCACACACTGATTTTTTCCAAGTTGCAAGAAGTACCCGGTCTCCCACACTTATACAACGAAGAGGTACATCTGTGAGAAACAGAAGATGACTTGAAATATACTGATTAATAGCAGATAAAGTAGCACTTAAGGATTGTGACATTTTATAGTATCTAATTCCTTAACAGTATGACTGTTTGCTAAACCACAGTACATTTTAGTCTTAAGAAAAGATCTCCTATATACCATTTCACAAGGACGCAGTTGCAATTGGCAATGCTTTGTCCCAAGTTGGGTTAATTTCTTGGCAAATCTTTGCCGAGACCTTCTTTCCAATAGACTGTGGTCTTCAGGAGGCATGATGCTTCCAGTGTATTCCTAGGGCTCTAGTAACTCCTTGAGTTATTTTAGCTATGAAGGCTCTTCTATTATCACTCTGCATTGAATAGGGCAGTCCAATTCAGGGAATCCTTTGATGGGAGGTGGAGGTCCCATCTTTAGATTATTTTTGGCACAGATTAAGCAATTCCTAACTACATTCTGAATTATTCTTTATGTATTTGGGCCAACTATAATTTTCATAGCCATTGGTATATGGCCTCTCTACCATAATGAGTTTGTTATGGTAAACCTGTTAAATGTCCAGGTATTAAGACAATCTCTTATTCATTTTAAACCCATTCTGTAGGGTTATTTTCTCTGGGACTCTGGAATCTATATAGAAATCCCACTCACTAGCTCTAGTTAATTCTACTGAATGCTGGGGCTTAAATGAATTAAGATCTATGTCAGGTATTAGGATGGAAAAGATGTTATTGTTGAGCTCTTGTGTATTAGCAGCCTGTTTAGCAATCCAGTCAGAGAAATTATTTCCTTTGACTACTAAGTTATCGGTTTCTGGTGCCCCAGGCAATGGACAATGGCTATTTCCAGTGGCAACGTAATGGCCTCTAGCTGTGCTAATATAACTACTGCATGTTTAATTTCGTTTTTCCCTGGAGAAGGCATACTTAGCATCAGGGTAATTGGTGACCCTCTTTCCGTTTTCTAGATGCAGGGCCCGAAGTTCTGCTCCTTGGGTGGATGTACATGGAGGAAGTGTGTTTGCCTCCAGGATCTTATGAAGGGTTACTACAGTATACCCAGCTCTTTGGAGTCCTTGGTCCATGAAGCTACTTCTATCTGCGAATGTTTTGAGATTGGCTTTTTTAAGGGTTTAGTCTGTGAGGTCTGGCTGGCTGGAATAGACTTCTTCTGTTTTCTGTGTACAGTAATAAATGAATTCTTCCTGCATACTGGGGACAGGGTGGCAGGGTTCAAAAAAGAGTTTGCTTTTTAATTTTTACATTTGGATGATCTAATAATACAGTGTGATATTTGCCCAGCCTTCCAGAAATAAGCCATCACCCCCCTTTTTGTACAAGAAGGGGTATCACACAGTGGGGAGTGTACACTGCAGTGGCTTGTCCCAGAGCATACTTTTCAGCTTCTTGTAGCAGGTCACAGGTGGCGGCTACAGCCCAGAAACATACTGACCAACCTGTGTAACTGTATCTAGTTGTTTGGAAAAGTAAGCCACAGGCCTTCGTGTATTACTCAAGCTTTGCATGGGGATGTTCCCCAAGGTGAACCCCTTGTCTCTCATATACAAACAAATCAAAAGCTTTTCAGAGGTCTGGGAGGCCAAGGGCTGGGCTGTTAAGAGTTTCTCTTTAACAGCATGGAACACTCTTTGGCATTCAGCAGTCTAGCCCAGTGGCTCAATGTCATTTCCTTTAAAGACCACATATAGAGAGGTCTGGCTATAAGAAAAAAAACTGGAAACCAGGTCCAGCCATTCCTAGAAATCCCTGGAATTGCCTCTTAGTGGTTGGTACCTCCAGCCTGGCTAATGCTTCGCTTCTGTCTGGCGGCGAATTTATTTGAACTTTTAACATTTCAAACCCTAACATGGAGTGCCGTGAAATTTGGGCCTTTTTCTTAGAAACTTTATACCCATAATCTGCTGGGAAGTTCAGAGTTAAGATAGTATTTTGAACTGAAACTTCCTTTGTGGTACTGGCAGTGAAGCTTATCATC
Organism: Myrmecophaga tridactyla; assembly: GCA_004026745.1. Lineage (NCBI taxonomy): Eukaryota > Metazoa > Chordata > Mammalia > Pilosa > Myrmecophagidae > Myrmecophaga > Myrmecophaga tridactyla. The sequence continues at coordinate 5,707 of PVIY010050445.1, forward strand.
CACATATTCTAATAGGACCCTCCCCGCACCCCTCCCGTCCCTCAGGCCCTTAGCTAGTACTTCTCCAAATATAGTGGGCATTTTTAAGTCCTTGGGGAAGTAAGGTCCAACAATATTGTTGCTTTATGTTTGTTTTGGGGTCTTCCCATTCAAAAGCGAACATTTTTTGAGTCTTTGGATTCACAGGAGTAGAAGGTGCTTTTAAATCTGGTACTGTTAACCGACAGAAATTTCCCAGTAAAGTGGTAAGCAAAGTGTAAGGATTTGGCACCATGGGGTGAATGTCTTCTGCTGTTTGGTTAATTGCTCTTAAGTCTTGCACACAGTGATACTCGTTGGTACCAGGTTTTTGGACAAACTAGAAGTGTTGTATGAGGAATGACAAGGTCAAATCAATAGATATCAAAGAAATGGTTTAATGCCTTCTTTGGCCTCTTCAGAGGGTGCTGTTTTAGATTGGGACTCTTTTCCCTGGGACAGAGGTTTATCTCAGCTGGTTTAGCCATTATAGTTCTTCCTGGCATCCCATTAGCCCACACCTCTGGTGTTACTTTTTGTAAGATTTCATCTGGAATTTTCAGGGGCTGTTCTTCATCTAGCTGTAATAAAGTAGCTTGGAGGGCACAGGCTTGTTCGGGAGGAACATTAACATTTACCTTTTCTGTGGAGAAAGTAACTGTGCCACTTGGCTTAGTTAGTGAGTCCCATCCCAGCAAGGGTATCGGGCGTTCTGGCATGTTGAGAAAACCGTGTCTTAAATTATTTTCACCCAGTTGGCATTTGCAAGTTTGTAGGAAAGACTTAAGGGACATTTTTCTTGATGCTTCAGTGACAGTCATGGTTCTTAGGGAAAGGGCCCTGTTTTTTATTTGAAGCATGAGTAGGTTACTCTGGTGTCTTTTGAGTGAATAAGCTTTTTTTCTCCACTGTCGTGGTTACTCAGGGCTCCTTGTGAGAAATGTGAACAGACCAGGGGGGACAAGAGATGTCCAAGCCTCATCAGTTTGGTTGCTTTTGCTTTCAATGAATTGAGGCTTTTGTAAGGAGGGTTTGGAATCTTTTGGGTACTTATCTGTTAGGCACTGTAAGCGTTCCTGTCTCCACGGTGCCCTTCTTCTTTGCAATAGACACAATATTGTGACCCCATGATTAGGTGAATTTTTTCTTCTCGGGATTTGGGACTTTTGGGGTTTTACCTTGTATGGTTGGCCTCTGTCTGTGGGTAATCCTCTTCCATGCTGGCTGAGTGCAACTGCCAGGAGGGTGGCTGGCATCGCATATCTTGGTGCTTCTGTGTTCTTAACCCTGGTCCTGGTTACTAACAACCCTAAGAGCAATCTCAACCAGCTGTGTCCTCGGCATCCCCAGCCCCCCTTCCAATTTCTGTCATTGTCTTTTTATATCTGGGGCCCTCTGACTAATGAAGGTCATATTAATTAATCTCATATTATCTGCATGCTCAGGGGCCAAATCTATGCCTCAAATATGCTCTCAAGAATGATAGATGGGTTTTCTTTTGACCCCTGTTGAATTTCTTGAATTTTTAGAAAGCCTTTTTGTCTTGGAGGCCCCCTTTGCATCCCGTTATTATGTACCTTTATAATGGTTCAGTTTGGCTCAGTTCCCAGGGTCACAGGGAATCCTTCTATCTCTGCCCCTGGGATGGCCAAAGCTGTGGTGGTTCGAATTGGGTTATTAGGTCATAATTCATGAAACCCATCATTGTCTTTCCTAAGACCATCCTGTCTGCCACAGGAGCAAGGAGGCTGTTCGTAAGGGCTTCAATAGCTGCACAGTTGGGATTATGGGTAGCAAAAATAGAGGTAGAGAGATTTTCCATCTTCTTAGGATCATCTCCATAAGAAGGCATGTTATTTTCCCAGTTGTGTAAGTCAGATGTAGAAAAGGGGAATACACATGAATAAATTCTTCAGGTTCTCCTTGGTTGTCTAGTACTGATGGGACGTGCCTTAATGGAAATTGCCCGGCTAGGGGTTGAGTGGTCCTCAATCCAAATTGGGTAGCCTGCCAGGTATGAGAAGGAGAGACTTTCCTGACTGGGGACCAGAAGGGAGTCAGGAATTTCCAGTGGCCCCTTCTGTGTCTCTCCCATTTATGGAGGAGGAGCAGCCCTGGCCAGAGGAGCAGCTCCGGGCATTGGTGCAGAGTTACAGCATCCGCCATTGGGCATCTGGCTTGTCTAAGCTTCTCCCCTTCATATCATAAATTTACACCTCTTTTTAAAGTTTTAATTTTAATATAGATACATAAAAGCCTGAATGTATAGGATCTCAGCCCATTTTTCTTCTCGTTTGCAGAACAAATCTAGTTGTAGAATGGTATTATAATTTAAAGATCCATTTTCAGACTGATGTTCCCTGAATCCAATTTATATTGGGGCCATGCTGTATTACAAAGAAAAATCTTTTTTTTTCCCATTTCATTAGTTCATAGCCGAATATATACCAAGTATGTAAAATACATCCCAAAGGACTGCAGTGAGGAATAACATTAACATTGCCCATAGTTTCAGTCTAAGCAATTACAGTTAGTGCTTATAATTCAAACAAAGACAAGACAATGCAATAATGCAACCCCCTAGCTAATTAACAGATACAAATTTCCTGTCAGTACCTTAAGCAGGAAGGTTTTCTTGTCCAAACAGATTAAAAGACAAAGCCGGGAAGTTTCCACAGGGCATTTTAACTTCCAGTCAGATACCAAACCTGGGTCCTCCTGATTCTATAGAGGAGCTGGGCATCGCTGTCTAGCCATTGTTCATCTTTTTTTTTTTTTTAGAACAAAAGGGGTTTCAACCCCATAGGACAACAGAGGGGCAGATGCTGGCCCTGAAAATAGGCATTCACATGTCTCCAGGGCTGTTTCCTTTCTGAAATTGAATACAAATGAGGATCCTAAGTGCCAAGGGTCCAAATGCTGCTAGATTGGGGCGGGAGGGCCCCAGCTGGTGAGGAAGAGGTTACTTTAGGTGACAGTAGGGAGTGCACAAGGCTGGTCCTGGAGAGTCCCGGGAACTGGTTAGAGTTGGCTTAGGGCAGGCTGACCTTGATGGGCTCAGGCTCCAGGGAGTCCGAGGAACTCTCTGATTGCAACCATAAGGAGAGCTGCAATGGCTTCAGGAGGACCTTGTCACGTCCAGTTTACTCCTACAGAAAAAGATGAGACTCCGTGTACCTTCTGCAGACCAGGCATAGTTACATCGCTTCTATAGATTTCATTTCTGGCCCACCCTCGCCATGTGTTTACTGAATGGCGCCAGTCACCTGTTCGTGATTGCTGCTGGTAACTTCATTTCTGGCCCACCCTCGCCATGTGTTTACTGAATGGCCCCAGTCACCTGTTCGTGATTGCTGCTGGTAACGGCACCCCCTGCTGGCCTGGTTAAGAGATTAATGATGTAAAAAAGGGTGGGTGGTAAAGTACCCTAGTTTACGTTGGGCCCCAGCCTTTTTTCTCCACCGCCTGCAGCCCAGGAGGCCGCCTCGGCATGGACTCTGCTCATCGAACCCCAGCACTGGCTCCCGGATCCGTGACACAGGTGGGTGCAGGACTCCAGCCTCTGTCAGGGCTGTACCCTCTAGCCTTTGGGCCCTGACCTAACCTGCCACTGGTCACTTCCTCCTTCCAGATGCAGGTGGCACTTGCAGGGAGAGGCTTTTGTCTGGGGAAAGCCTAGGACAGGCCTCCCCAGGTCTTATTGTTAAGAGGTGGGAAAAAGTGACTGTGTGATTGTGCAAACCTTGTGTCTGAGGCTTCTTTTATCTAGGGTATGGACAGAGGAGTAAAAATATGGACAAAAAATAAGTAAATAATAGGGGGAGAAAGGTTAAAATAACTGAGTAGATTGAAATACTAGTGGGGTCAATGAGAGGGAGGGGTAAGGGGTATGGCATGCATGAGTTTTTTCTTTTTTATTTATTTTGCTGAGTCATGCAAATGTTCAAAAAATGATCATGGTGATGAATACACAACTATGTGATGATATTGTGAGCTATAGATTGTACACCATGTATAGAATGTATATTTGTTAAGGTTTTGCAATAAAAATATTTGAAAAAAAGAGGCAGGAAAAAGGAAATGTCTCAGAGTTTTCAAGGAGACTATTTATAGATGTGAACAAATCCTAAGATGCATTTATTTTTAAGCATCTTTCAGAAGAAAAGGAATTCCAATGCCAAGCTTTAATGTTATTTTCAATGAAACAGAAATCAACATTTTATTGGAGGGGGGAAATATGTAGCCTTTGTGTCTCCACCCTCCTCCCTGCCCTTCCCCCAAATAACATTAATGTCACAGTAAAATCCTTTTTGCTGAATTGAGTTAAATCCTCTGAATCTTTCTCCACCCAGTGCTATTGGCAGCTGGCATTAATTCAAGGATCCTATCCCTATAAAGCAAACCTCTCAATTCTGCCTATTTTCGGCCAGGTTAGCCTCAGCTTTCACAGGTATGACAGCCACCCCCCTTCAACTGTACCCTTGCCTCCAGCCACATCTCATTCCAACCTTGCCTACACTCCAGCCAGAAGGTTCTGCCTAAAACAAAGGCTGAACCTCTTGTGTACCTCTTGGAATGGCTCTGTATTGAAACATTGATTATCTACACCAGGAGCGGGCAAACTTTTCTCAGTTAAGGGCTAGATATAAATATTTTCAGCTTTGTAGGCCGCAGACTCTTAAAATTACTCAACTCTGTGGTTGTAGCATGAAAACATTCATAGGCAATATGCAAATGAGGGGCAGGTTTGTGTTCCAATAAACTTCATTTGCAAAAATAGGTGACAGGCTGGATTTGGCCTGGGGGCGGCAAATTTATGCTAATAAATAAGGTGCAGGATTAGCCTGGAAGCCATGGCATGGGTACCAATGGGGTGTGCAGTGGAAGAGCTGTTTCCATCCCTCTGTTCTCCCCAGGACCCCTCCGGAATAACTGAGGTGGGTCCATTCCCACAGCCTTATGTTCAGATGTTGTGGTAGCTCAGATTGATCCAAAGCTGAGAAGAAGGCACACTGTGAATGTTTCTCTTTCAGGATGCCAGCCTGCTCCTGAAGGATATTCCCCAATGCTGCAGTGGCCGCAGCAACACGTGGCATGATTTTCAGCTGCTTGACAGAGTGTGAAGAAACATAGAAGCCACTGGAAATCACAGCAGTTGGATAGTAACATGATCATGCTGAAATCAGGCTGGAAAAAATTTTGTCTGGGTGAAAGATTATGTGCTGAAGGGGCTGCTGGACCAGCTACAAATGAAAATCCAGGAATCAATTATGTACCAGTTGGTTTTCTTCCCTTGCTTAGTACTGTTAGCACAGTGGCTCAGGTAACAGTAACTAGTGTCTTGGAATACCTGAGTAATTGGTTTGGAGAAAGAGACTTTACTCCAGAATTGGGAATATGGCTTTATGCTCTGTTGACTTGTCTTGAAAAACCCTTATTCCAGCAGCTCATTCACTGACCCGGCAGCTTGCAAGAAGGTGCTCTGAAGTGAGACTCTTAGTGGACAGCAAAGATGATTGAGAGTTCCTGGTTTCGATGTGTTAATCTGTTTGGTTAGCAAGTATTTGGACCAACGTGATTTAGCTGGTGATCTGTCTCGAAGTAGCTTCTCTCTCAGGAATAGGTGGTAGCTGTGATAGAGGCAGCCTAGGTGTGAGTAACACTACATCAATTCAAACAGAATGCCTTATCTTCAACGGTGTGTGATGGGCCCTCATCTTAACCTGTGCAGCTCAAGTTAATATTCAGAAGACGCACTGTGTTGTTTTCAGTGTCTGAAATATCTATGAAAAATCCACCCCCCAGCTTTTGTTGACCACTATGAACAGTGTTCTGCAATCATTTGCTTTTGAAAAAAAAAAAAAACTGAGTGCCAATTATTGGTGAAGCAGCCCACACAGAAACTGTATGATGAAATTTTACAGTAGATTGTCGGTACTGTTTCATTATCATATATATATATACACGCACACATATAAATATAAAACCATTGAAAAATTGTCTTGGTTATTAAAATTGTGCTTAACTCTTAAAGGACGATGGGTAAATGCCCTTATTATGATAAAATAATGTAGATTAAAAGGCAAATATGTTCATAGTCTAAAATTGACAAAATTAAGTTGTAAGCCTTTCCAACCTCTATGGGAGGTGGAAAAGGGGAAGGGGATGGGGAATAACCATGGATCAGGCAACTAGTAACTTTGCCATAAGTTATAAATGAAGTAGATGTAATTTTATGTTTGATTTTTTTCTGTTGGTTTATCTTTATAATTTTCTTTTCTTTTTTTCGCATGGGTAGGCTCTTGGAATTGAACCCAGGTCTCCCGCATGGCAGGTGAGAATTCTGCCACTGAGCCACCATTGCACCACCCTATAAAATTCATTCTTAAAAGGCCAAAATAAATAACACAGTGTGGAAGTCTCAAATATGCTATATGCAACCATTCCAGGTCTGGCCGTTTTATCTCCTCAGTCTCAACTCTGTTAATTTTCACCTCCTATGACCTCTCTCTCCCTTTACTACCCACTGAGCTAATTCCATATTATTTGCAGTTCTCCAAAGGCATTATGTTCCCTCTGAGTCTTTGCGTATGATACTCCTCTTTCTGGATGCCCAAGGTTCCCACCCTTCTCCCCCTGACAATCTCCTACTTGCCCCTCCAGATTCAGCATCACACCTCTCACGGGCCTTTCCATGGCCACCCCATCTCCTGGTGGGTCACCTTTCAGGCTTTATCTTGCTTGACTATCTGAGCCACACTAGACTCTTCGAACTATTCCCTCTTTTTAGATACATTGTCTTCCCTTGGATTCTGTCTTGCTCATTTTCCTGGCTTTCCTCTTGCCTCCCTGGCTGCTGCCCCTCAGTGTCCTTTGCAGTTTCCTCCTCTCTGTTGGTCCAAGCTGTGACACTCCTTGCTTTCCCTTACTCAGCCCTTCACACTCTCTCCTTCATGCCCTCCTACTGCCTGGACGCTGATGATGCAGATGCACGATTCAGGTCTGGATGTCTCTACTGAGCACGAGGTTCTTGCCTCCATCTGTACCCGAAAGCCACATCAGCTTCTCAGACTCAGCTTGTCCACACCTGAACTCATCTTTCTCCTCGATCCTGTCTCTGTGTTACCTCTCCCTATGAAATGGCCCCTGAGTTGGACACATGTTTGGAGTTTCTGCCCAGTTCACAAAGAATCCTTTCACTAGAGCAATCTGCCCACACCTAGCCATTTTACCTCTCCCCACCCCTGCCATGGGTCCCGGGTCACTGCCTTTGGTTCAACAGGATTCCTCCTCCAAGGTGAGCCTGATCCCAGCTGGGCCATTCAGTCTCTTCCCAGAGAATCCAGAACTGGAGAGAGTGGGGCTTCCTTCAGGTGAATAGATCCATACTGTGTTGGTGGGAACTATGGGAGAGGCCTTTTCTACCACCATGGGGCCTGGGGAAGCAGCAGAAAGAGGGAGGAACAAGAGCTGTGCAGGCAGGATCAGAGCTGAGAAGAGGTTCCTAGTTCCGGGTTCCCTGAGGCTGTGTGATGAGGTGGCAGGACAGGTGAGTGTGTCCATTGTACAGATGTTGAAGGAAACTCTAAGAGATGAGTGACAGGGTCCCATGGTCATTCCAGCCCCAGCCACACTGGCCCTTCTTCCACTCCACATGGTCCTGTGCCCTGAACTTCTGTTCTCTTTAAGCAGGCAAGTTCCCCAAGCCCGCTGAAAGCCTGGGGATGCTCTCCATGCTTTGATAGCTGGTCCTCCTGCAGCCCTGCAGCCCTGCCCCTTGGCTGCTCCTGGAAAGTTGGTTCTCCTGAGCCTTGCCCCGACTCACTCCTGATGATTGGATGAGGGCAGGACTTCCTTCCTAGGTTCAAAGATGTTTTGGGGCCACATCATTCTTTACCTTGGTTTTCACAAAATGATGATGTGTTCTTCTTCAGGCAACAGGGGTCTGTGCACAGACTCATCTTGCCATTTCTGGCCTCGAGATAAACAAGTTTACCCTGTGATGTTGCTAACCCAGGTTGGTGGCCCGGGTCCAGCAGACCAGAGATGCTGTAACCTGGGCTGGATGTGGGCAGGCAGGGAGCAAGATCTCACATGGCCCTGCAGTGTAGTGGGGATATTTGCCAGAAATCTCCAAGAGAGTACCTGCTCCTGGTGCCAGGAATCTTCTGAAAGCAGAGCACACAGTCTTTAGAGAGGCAGCAGGGGCTAAAGAGCCACAGAAGACTTTCCAAAGAGGGTTTATTTTTTAAGGGACTGCTTTATGCCTCTGAGTTTGCCAGGGTTGCTGTAACAAGGTACCACAGACGAGTTGACTTAAACAAGAGGAGTTCACTGTCTCACACTTCTGGAAGCTAGCAGTTCAAAACCAGCAGGCCAGCAGGGCCATGCTTCCTCTGCAGGCTGTTCTGGAGGTGACTTGCAGGCAATCCATGATCAAACTCAACTCCACTGCCATCACATGGCCGTCTCTCGCCATCCGTCTCCTACTGACTGTATCCAAAATTTCCTTTTCTTATACCAGTCATATCGCCCAATCCTAATCTTGTTTGGTCTCATTTTAACTAATAACAACTTCAAAGATCCTATTTACAGATGAGTTCACACCCACACCCAGGAATCAATCATGTACCAGTTGGTTTTCCTCCCTTGCTTAGTACTGTTAGCAGAGTGGCTCAGGCAACAGTAACTAGTGTCTTGGAATACCTGAGTAATTGGTTTGGAGAAAGAGACTTTACTCCAGAACTGGGAAGATGGCTTTATGCTCTGTTGGCTTGTCTTGAAAAACCCTTATTGCAGCAGCTCATTCACTGACCCGGCAGCTTGCAAGAAGGTGCTCTGAAGTGAGACTCTTAGTGGCCTTGCAGCCCCTCGGTCAGCTGTGCCCCTGCCTGCCCTGCGCAGCCCCCACAAACATCATCGGGCCCAGAAGGTGGAAGCTACAGACAGTGAATGTGAGGTGGTGGGGTGGGTCTTGGGAGTGGCCCTCCGGGTCTCGGAAAACAATCCCTTCCCACCTGCTTAGCCCAGGGCATAGGCCACAAAGCCCATGTTGCCTATGGGCTGCCCACCATGCAGGCAGAGCAGTGTATATGGTACACTCAAAGCATCTAGAAGCAGAAACAAGTGGCTCAGAGGAGAAGTGAAGTTCCCTCTACGCTGGGGTAATGCAGTGAGAGCCCCAGCTGGAGGGGGGACGCCCTGTACTGTATGTCACTTATTAGCAATGCAACCAAAAGGTTTTGAATTACCCCTTGTTGGAGTGATGATGACTGTGGGACATTGAGAGGTGGGCAGGGCTCTTGACTCTTCACTGCTCACAGATGGGTGGATTTTCATTCATTCAAGTGTTTATTGAATAATAGATAAATTTGTGTCAGTGGAGGTGACCTGGGGAAGGAGCTGTAGGATGGGGAGTGTGGTCTGTGAGTGTTAGGAAGTGGCGGTGGTTGGGAAGGAATGAAGCTTGAGGGGTTGAGGGGCAGGTGGGGGGTGATAGGTGGTAACTGGCTAGCTCTTGTGGCTGCGGTTGTCACTTTTACATGAGATTAGATTTTCCTCAGACATGATGAGAAAGAACAATGGGACAGGCTGGGTTTCAGATCCAGTCCTATTACAACTAATTTCATGTCATGATAAAATACTCAGTAACTTAAAAAATCTCCATGCTTCAGCTAAAGTAGTCTTTATCTCTGAAATCCTTCATAGGCTGCCAAACCAGTACAATAGAAATTCCGGAAGCTGCATCTTGCTGTTGGTGGAAGGTCTTGGAACTGTGCCAGTTCTGCAGGGAGGGGGTCCCAGAGGCCCCCAGACCACAACCAAGAAAGGGCAGGGAAGGCCCCAGAGGGAGACTTCAGGGAATGCTTCTTGAGATGCTCCCCATCTGCTTCATTTCACTACCAGGTATCCATAAAGGGATTTCCTTGAGTAGGGAGCACAGGATGGTGCTCCCTGATGCCTCTTCCTCAGCCTTCATTCCTTCCTTCTCCTATTATAATCTGGTTGCATCCCTCAACATTGTGACTTCCTTTGGCTTCTTGCCGGTCTTCATCCTATGCAATAACCAAGGTCTTAGACTTTTCTCTTCCCCCACTCCTAGGAGTCACTTCCTCCTGCCTTTCCTTTGGCTGCTTTGACTCTTCTCCATCTCCTTCACTGGTTCCTCTTCTTTTGTCCCCATTAGGTATAGGGGTCTCACCTCTTCATCCTTGCTTCTCTTTTCTTCCAAATAGAGACTTGCACATGATCTTATTCCCTCCCAAGGAGAGATAACATGCCAATGGCAGAGAAATCTATCATTTTCAGGACTCCTCTCTCTAAAATTCTTGTTTCATGTAACCCAGGTAGGGCTCTAATGGATATCCCAGAGGTATTTCAAACCCATCACATCTAAAGCTGAACTTGCCTCCTTCTTCTCTAGCTTAGTGAGTAATGTCACCATCTC
>PVIY010050446.1:0-16206 GCA_004026745.1 Myrmecophaga tridactyla
AAGAAATTGCTAAAAGAAATCACAGACCTAAATAAATGGAAGGGCATACCATGTTCATGGATTGGAAGACTAAATATAATTAAGATGTCAATTCTACCTAAATTGATTTACAGTTTCGATGCAATACCAATTAAAATCCCAAAAACTTACCTTTCAGAAATAGGTAAAACAAAAACCAAATTTATCTGGAGGGTCAGAGTGCCCCCGAATAGCCAAAAATATCCTGAAAGAAAAATGAAGTTGCAGGTCTCACGCTACCTGACTTTAAGTCATATTATGAGCTACAGTAGTCAAGACAGCATGATATTGACATAAAGATAGATATACTGACCAATGGAATAGAATAGAGTGTTCAGATATAGACCCTCTCATCTATGGACAATTGATCTTTGATAAGGCAGTCAAGCCAGCTCACCTGGGACAGAACAGTCTCTTCAATAAATGGTGGCTAGAGGACTGGATATCCACTTGCAAAAAAATGAAAGAGGATCCATATCTCACACCTATACAAAAATTAACTCAAAATGGATCAAAGACCTAAACATTAGATCTAAAACCATAAAAACATTTAGAAGAAAATGTAGGGAAATATCTTATCAATCTCATAATAAGAGGTGGCTTCCTAGACCTTACACCCAAAGCACGAGCATTGAAGAAAGAAAGAAAGAAATGGGAACTCCTCAAAATTAAACAATTTTATGCATCAAAGATCTTTGCCAAGAAAGTAAAAAGACAGCCTACACAATGGGAGATAATATTTGAAAATGATATATCAGATAAATGTCTAGTATCCAGAACATACAAAGAGATTGTTCAACTCAACAACAAAAAGACAGACAACCAAATTACAAAATGGGCAACAGACATGAACAGACACTTCTTAGAAGAGGAAATACAAATGGTCAAAAGGCATATGAAAGGGCTCAATTTCCCTGGCTATTAGGCAAATGCAAATCAAAACCACAATGAGATATCATCTCACACTCACCAGAATGGCCATTATCAATAAAACAGAAAACGACAAGTGCTGGAGAGGATGTGGAGAAAGATGCACACTTATCCACTGTTGGTGGGAGTGTCAAATGGGACAACCACTGTGGAAGGCAGCATCATAGTCAGGTTCATGTGTCAGTTTGGCCAAGTGGTGGTATCTGTTTGTCTGATTATGCAAGTGCTGGCCTGTGTGCTGCAATGAGGACATTTCATAGAATTAAATCATGATCATGCCAGCTGTATCCACAGCTGATTCCATTTGTAATTAGCTAAGGGGAGTGTCTTCTGCAATAAGTGATGCTTAATCTAATCACTGGATGCTCTCTTCCTGCTTTGGCTGGTGAGCCTCATGTGGAGTTCGTCCAGATCCTCCATTGGATTCGTTGGCTTCACAACCTGTCATGAAGATTTTGGACTTTGTGTTCCCATGGTTGTGTGAGATGCTTTTATAAGTTTTATATTTGTGAGTGTTCCTTGTTGATTATATTTCTCTAAAGAACCATAACTAATACAACTTGGTACCAGGAGTGGTTCTTAAGAAACAGAATCTTAAAAATGGGTTTTTATGAATGTTTTCCTACTCTGACTGGACTCAAAGGTACTAAGGACTCTGACTCCCATAATCAGAATGACACTTCCAATCCATGGAGTGAGTTGGCAAAAGAGATAGTCAAAATATCACCATTCAGGGCCAAGATGGTGGCTTAACAATGTGCGCATTTTAGTTCGTCCTCCAGAACAACTACTAAATAACCAGAAACAGTACAGAACAGCTCCTGGGGCCACATCAGTGACCAGACACACAGCATACCCCAATCTGGACCGGCTGTGAGCCCCCCCAGAACTGTGAGTTCCCCAAGCCGTGGTGGCCACCCCTCCCCCACAGGCTGCTTCCCAGAGGGGAAAGGAAAGAGACTTTACCAGCAGCAGGGGCTGAGCCCAACCAAATGCCAATTGTGGAATTAATTAACAAATTCTGACTACTAAAAATAGACCCCCAGCTCAGATGAACCTGGTCAAAACGGAGGTTGCTCATTTTTGCCCTGGTGCCAAGGGGGCAGGGCTGACAGAAAAAGGGAAAAAAAAGAAGGAAACAGAGGTTCTTGTGGCTGTGTTTCTACAAAGGTTTGACTGTCTTTGGATACAGCGGCAGGATTCTCAGGCTGCAATTGCCCCAGGCATAGGCAGAAACAAACTCGTTTGAGGGCTTGTCTGGAGCCTGTGCCTTCCCCAGGGAAGGGGTGAAGCCCAACTCAGGTGGAATCCCTCTCTCAAGGAATTCAGACACCAGGGCTTGGTAATTTGAAGCCATTAAAACCAGCCTACAACCTCTCCTCTGTCTCCACCAGCCCCAGCCAAAGTTAAAGGTACCGCATCATCTTACACTGGTGGGACCTGCAGGCAGACAGGTACCACATACTGGGCAGGATAAGAAAAACAGAGTCCAGAGACTTAACAGGAAAGTCTTTCAACCTGCTGGGTCTCACCCTCGGGGAACACTGATGCAGGTGACTCTTTCCTCCTGGATAGGCCAGTTTGGTCTGGGAAAATCTGGCTGCAGTCTATAATACCTAAGTAGACCCTCCTAAGTGTGTATGTGGGGGAAAGGCACCATACAAGCAGGGCAAGAAACAAGAAAAGAAGAACTGAAAAATTCTCCTCTGTTAAACAAAACTTAAGCTAGAGGTCCAGATAAAGCTGAATTGAATGTCAAAGAACAGAGAGACAACGAATTCATCCAGCAAGAAAATCCTAGATAAAAGAAGTGCAAGTAATATCCAGAATAAACTAATTAAGGTAATTAAATGCCTAGATGCCAGCAAAAAATAACAAATCACACTAGGAAAACTGAAGATATGGCCCACTCAAAGGAACAAACCAACAAGTCAAATGAGATACAGGAGCTGAAACATTTAATTCAGAATATACGAACAGACATGGAAAACCTCATCAAAAACCAAATCAATGACTTGAGGGAGGATATAAAGAAGGCAAGGAATGAACAAAAAAAAAGAAATAGAAAGTCTGAAAAAACAAATTACAGAATTTATAGGAATGAAAGGCATGGTGGAAGAGATTAAAAAACAATGGAAACCTACAATGGTAGAAATTTCGAGAGACAGAACATAGGATTTCTGAACTGGAGGATGGAACATCTGAAATTGGGCAAGAAAAAGAAAATATAGGGAAAAAATGGAAAAATATGAGCAGGGACTCAGGGAACTGAAAGACAGTATGAAGCACATGACTATACATGTTGTGGGTGTCCCAGAAGGAGAAGAGAAGGGAAAAGGAGGAGAAAAACCAATGGAGGAAATTATCACTGAAAATTTACCAACTCTTATGAAGGACTTAAAATTACAGATCCAAAAAGTGCAGCATACCCCAAAGAGGATAGATCCAAATGGATGTACTCCAAGACATTTACTAATCAGAATGTCAGAGGTCAAAGAGAAAGAGAGAATCTTGAAAGCAGCAAGAGAAAAGCAAACCATCATGTACAAGGGAAGCCCAATATGCATAGATCTCTCAGCAGAAACCACAGAGGTGAGAAGATAGTGGGAGGATATATTTAAAATATTAAAAGAGAAAAACTTCCAACCAAGAATTCTATATCCAGCAAAATTGTCCTTCAAAAGTGAGGGAGAAATGAAAACATTTTCAGGCAAAACGTCATTGAGAGAATTTGTGACCAAGAGACCAGCTCTGCAAGAAATACTAAAGGGAGCATTAGAGACAGATAAAAAGACAGAAGAGAGAGGTGTGCAGAAGAGTGTAGAAAGGAAGACTATGAGTAAAGGTAAAAAGGAAAATTAGATATGACATATAAAATCCAGAAGGCAAAATAGTAGAAGAAAGTACTACCCGTGTAGTAATAACACTGAAGGTTAGTGGATTAAACTCCCCAATCAAAAGCCATAGACTGGCAGAATGGATTAAAAAACAAGACCCGTCTATATGCTGTCTCTACTCAAGGACACAAATGGACATTTGCACACCAATGTTTATAGCAGCATTATTTACAATTACCAAGAGACGGAAACAGCCAAAATGTCCATCAACGGATGGGTGGCTAAACAAACTGTGGCATATACATAAGATGGAATATTATGCAGCTATAAGACAGAATAAAGTTATGAAGTATGTGACAACATGGATGGACCTTAAGGACATTATGCTGAGTGTGACTAGCCAAAAACAAAAGGACAAATACTGTATGGGCTCACTGATATGAACTGACATTAGTGAATAAACTTGAAATATTTCCTTGGTAACAGAGACCATCAGGAGATAGAAATAGGGTAAGATATTGGGTAACTGGAGCTGAAGGGATACAGATTGGGCAACAAGACTGAATATAAAAACTCAGAAATGGACAGCACAACACTACCTAATTGTAATACAATTATGTTAAAACACTGAATGAAGCTGAATGTGAGAATGATAGAGGGAGGAGGACTGGGGGCAAAAATGAAATCAGAAAGAAAGATAGATGATAAAGATTGAGATGGTATAATCTAGGAATGCCTAGAGTGTATAATGATAATGACTAAATGTACAAATTTAAAAATGTTTTTGCATGAGGAAGAACAAAGGAATGTCATTACTGCAGGGTGCTGAAAATAGTTGGTAATTAATATTTTAAAATTTCAACTTATGCGTGAGACTAAATAAAAAATGTTTATTTGGTACAACATTTATATTTTGACTAGTGCATCTGCTGATATAACTTATGTAGATAGTTGGTTGAACAACATAAGTACATGGAACCTTGGGTAGGACATTAGATTTTATTGGTTTGTACAGAGTGATGCCCCAATGAATCCCAGAGTGATTTGATCAGTGAGTGGAAAGGTATTTGCAAAGTCCCCTTTGGGGAATGGTGAGAACAGGGGAAAATTCAACCTCCCCAAGTTGAATTATTGATATTCTCACAAGCAGTGTGGACAACCAAAGCTATAGGCTGAGCCCCCAGTCTTGGGGGTTGTTCACATGAAACTTAACCCCACAAAGTATAGGTCAAGCCTACTTAAAATTAGGCCTAAGAGTCACCCCCAAGAGAACCTCTTTTGTTGCTCAGATGTGGCCTCTGTCTCCAGCCAATACAACAAACAAACTCACCACCCTCCCCCTATGTGGGACATGATTACCAGGGTTGTGGACCTTCCTGGCAACGTGGGACAGAAATCCTAGAATGAGCTGAGACTCAGCATCAAGGGATTGAGAAAACCTTCTCGACCACAAGAGGGAAGAGTGAAATGAGACAAAGTGTCAATGGCTGTGAGATTCCAAACATAGTCGAGAGGTTATCCTGGAGGTTATTCTTCCACATTAAGTAGATATCACCTTGTTATCCAAGATGTAATGGAGAGGTTGGAGGGAACTGCCTGAAAATGTAGAGCTGTGTTCCAGCAGCCGTGTTTCTTGAAGATGATTGTATAATGATATAGCTTTCACAATGTGATTGTGTGATTGTGAAAACCTTGTGTCTGATGCTCCTTTTATCTACCTTGTCAACAGATGAGTAGAACATATGGAATAAAAATAAATAATAGGGGTAATAAATGTTAAAATAAATTTAGTTTGAAATGCTAGTGATCAATGAAAGGGAAGGGTAAGGGGTATGGTATGCAAATTTTTTTCTTTTTCTGTTTTTGTTTTATTTTTCTGTTGTCTTTTTATTTCTTTTTCTGAATTGATGTAAATGTTCTAAGAAATGATCATGATGATGAATATGCAGCTATGTGATGATATTGTGAATTACTGATTATATATGTAGAACAGAATGAGCATATATTAAGGATGTTTGCGTTTCTTTCTTGTAATTTTTTTAATTAATAAAAAATTTTTTAAAAATCACCATTCAATTCTCCTAATGCGTTGCTTGTATAAAGTCAGGCTCTGGGGGATACTGTTTTTGATACCTTTACAGAGTTTTGTGGAAATAAGAGGCATAGAGATGTTGGCTGGTTGTTGTTAGATACCCTGGATACATTAAGGAGTGAAAGGAATGGGCTTAAGGCTACAAACGAGAGGCTTAAGCACTGTCTGACAGATGCAGAAGTTTCTGTGAGTATTCTGAAGGAAAATCTTATTTCCTGTAGCCATACACTTGAGATCTCTGAAAATCAGATTCAGAATCTTATTGTTAGAGTAGCAACTTTATAATGTAAACTGAAATCTCAGTGTTGCATGGTGTCTGCCATTAAAGTAAGGGCATTGATTGGAAAGGAGTGGGACCCTGAAAAACAGATGGTGACATATGGATTGATAATGATGTTGGGGGTGAGGTTGAACTCTAGGTCATGCTGAGTGTTCTCTAGATAACCCTGTAATAGTTTGCCCTGAGGTCATAGCCACCCCACCTTCAGCCTGCCTTGAAGAGTTGGCCACCCAACCTCTTCCTGAAGGGATTAGCCCTAGAGTGATTAATCCTGTTTCACCTAATGAAATTGCAAATGAATGCACTGAAGCAAATGCCTTGGAAGATATTTCTAATTCTTTTCATGACCCTCCACCATGACCCCTCATGTGGTACAGAGTCACACATGAGGAGGTATGTTATACTCCAAAAGAACTGTGTGAGTTTTCCAATTTATATAGACAGAAATCAGGAGATTATGTGTGGCAATGGATTTTAAGGGTGTGGGATAATGGTGGGAGAAATATAAGGCTGGATCAGGCTGAATTTATTGATATGGGCCCACTAAGCAGAGATTCTTATTCAATGTTATAGCTCAAGGGATTAGAAAAGATATTAACAGGTAGTTTGGATGGCTGGTTGAAACATGGATCAAAAGGGGGCCGACACTACCCAAGATTGAAATACCAGAACTGCCCTGGTATAATGTAGATAAAGGGATCCAGAGGCTTAAAGAGATTGGAATGTTAGAGTGGATTTATCATGCAAAGCCTGCTCTTACACCCCAGGAATGTCTGGAGGATGCACCTTTTACCAGAACTGTGAGAAATAAATTTGTGAGACTAGCACCATCATCCCTGAAGAGCTCTGTAGTTGCACTTCTCTGCAGGTCAGATATTACTGTGGGAACTGCTATCACTGAGCTGGAATCCTTAAACACAATGGGGATGACCAGATTCTGAGTTGACAGAAGCCAGGTGGCAGCACTTAATTGCCAAAGACAGGGTAGATGTGGCTATTATAATAGACAGCAAAATCAAAGCAGCAGCCCAAATTAAATGACTCTCAGAGACTTGTGGCATTGGCTAGTAAATCATGGGGTACCTAGAAATACAATAGAGGAGCACTCTACTAAATTTTTGCTTGAGCTGTATAAACAATAGAGTTCTAGGTCAAGTGAACAGAAGTCTGAACTGAATTGCAAAGACAAAGTGTCATGGCCCCTTAATCAATTTCCAGACTTGAGACAGTTTACAGACCCAGAGACCCTTGAATGAAGAGGATACTATGTCCCTTTGGGGGAGAACCCTGTTACACTATTTTATACTGTTAATCTTCCTCCAAGCCATCCCCAAGAAGACTGACAGCCTTTTATCAGGGTAACTGTGCCTTGGGGAAAAGGAAATGATCAGATATTTGGGGGATTATTAGACACTGGTTCAGAAGTGACATTAATTCCAGGGGACCCAAAGCATCACTCTGGTCCACCAGTCAGAGTGGGGGCTTATGGAGGTCAGGTGACCAATGGATTTTAGCTCAGGTCCATCTCACAGTGGGTCCAGTGGTCCCCCAGACCCATTCTGTAGTTATTTCCCCAGTTCCAGAATGTATAATTGGTATAGACATACTGAGCAAGTGGCAGAATCTCCATATTGGCTCTCTAAATCATGCAGTGAGGCCTACTATGGTGGGAAAGGTCAGGTGGAAGCCACTAGAACTGCCCCTACCTAGCAAAATAGTAAATCAGAAGCAATACCGGATTCCTGGAGGGATTGCAGAGATTACTGCCACTCTTAAGGACTTGAAGGAAGCAGGGTGGTGATTCCTACCACATCCCCATTCAATTCTCCTATTTGGCCTGTGCAGAAAACAGATGGGCCTTGGAGGATGACACTGGATTATTGTAAGCTCAACCAGGTGATAACTCCAATTGCAGCTGCTGTTCCAGATGTGGTAACATTGCTTGAGCAAATCAATACATCCCCTGGTACCTGGCATGCAGCTATTGATCTGACAAATGCTTTTTCCTCAATAATTATTAGCAAGGACCAACAGAAACAGTTTACTTTCAGCTAGCAAGGTCAGCAATATACTTCTCTGTCCTACTGCGGGGGTATATCAACTCTCCAGCCCTATGTTATATTCTTGTCTGCTGGGACCTTGATCATTTATTTCTCCCTCCCACAAGACATCACGCTGGTCCACTATATTGATGATATCATGTTGTTGCACCTAGTGAACAAGAAGTTGCAGCTACTCAAGACTTACTGGTAAGGCATTTGCATGTCAGAGGATGGGAAATATATTTAACAAAAATACAGGGGCCTTCCACCTCAGTGAAATTTCTTGGTGTCCAATGGTGTGGGCATGTCAAGATATCTCTTCTAAGGTCCCCACCTGGCCCCACCTACGACCGAAAAAGAGGCACAATGCCTAGTTGATCTCTTTGGATTTTTGCAACAACACATTCCTCATTTGGGTGTGCTACTCCAGCCCATTTACCAAGTGACCAGAAAAGCTGTTAATTTTGAGTGGGAACCTGAACAAGAGGAGGCTCTGTGACAGGTCCAGGCTGCTGTACAAGCTGCTCTGCCACTTGAGCCGTATGATCCAGCAGATCCAATGGTGCTGGAAGTGTCAGTGGCAAATAGAGATGCTGTTTGGAGCCTTTGGCAGGCCCCTATAGGAGAATCACAATGCAGACCCTTAGGATTTTGGAGCAAATCCTTACCATCTGCTGCAGATAACTACTCTCTTTTTGAAAAAACAACTTTTGCCCTGCTACTGGGCCTTAATAGGGACTGAACGCTTAACTATGGGCCACCAAGTTACCATGAGACCTGAGTTTCCTGCTATGAGCTAGGTGTTGTCTGACCCACGAGGCCAAAAAGAAGGGTGTGCATAGCACCACTCTATTGTAAAATGGAAATGGTATATATGAGATAGGGCCAGAGCAGGTCCTGAAGACACAAGTAAGCTACGTGAAGAAGTGGCCCAAATGCCCATGGTCTCCACTCCTGCCACATTACCTTCCCTTTCCCAAATCAAAACCATGGCCTCTTGGGGAGTTCCTTACAGTGAATTGACTGAGGAAGAGAAAACTTGGGCCTGGTTTACAGATGGTTCAGTATGATATGCAGGTACCACCTGCAAGTGGACAGCTGTGGCACTACATACAACCCCTGTCTGGGCTGCCCTTGAAGGACAATGCTGAGGGGAAATCCTCCCAGTGGGCAGAATTTTGAGCAGTGCTCCTGGTTGTTCATTTTGCTTGGAAGGAGAAGTGGCCAGAGGTGCGTTTGTATACTCATGGGCTGTTCTAATGGTTTGGCTGGATGGTCAGGGACTTAGAAAGACCATAATTGGAAAATTGGTGACAAGGAGGTCTGGGGAAGAAGTATGTGGATAGATCTTTCTGTGTGAGCTAAAAACATGAACATATTTGTGTCCCATGTGAATGTGCACAAGAGGACGACTTCAGCAGAGGAAGGTTTTAATAATCATGCGGATAAGATGACCCTTTCTGTGGATACCAGTCAGCATCTTTCCCCAGCAACTGTTGTCATTGCCCAATGGGCTCATGAACAAAGTGGTCATGGTGGCAGGGATGGAGGTTATGCATGGGCTCAGCAACATGGACTTCCACTCACCAAGGTTGACTTAGCTACAGCCACTGCTGAGAGCCCCAATCTGCCAGCAGCAGAGACCCACACTTAGCCCCTGATATGTCACCATTCCCCGAGGTGACCAGCCAGCTACATGGTGGCAGGTTGATTACATTGGACCACTCCCTTAATGGAAGAGGCAGTGATTTGTTCTAACTGAATAGACATATACTCTGGATATGGGTTTGCTCTCCTTGCATGCAATGCTTCTGCCTTAATTACCATCTGTGGGCTTACAGAATGCCTTATCCATTGTCATGGTATTCCACATAGCATTGCTTCAGATCAAGGAACACACTTCACAGCAAATGAAGTGCGGAAATGGGCACATGCTCATGGAATTCTCTGGTCTTACCATGTTCCCCATCATCCAGAAGCAGCTGGATTGATAGAACAGTGGAATGGCCTTTTCAAAACTCAATTACAGTGCCAACTAGGTGTCAATACCTTGAAAACCTGGGGTAATATTCTCCCGGAAACTGTACATGCTCTGAATCAGCGTCTGCTGTATGGTGCTTTTTCTCCCATAGCCAGAATCTATGGGTCCAGGAACCAAGGGATGGAAATGGGAGTGATTCCACTCACTATTACCCCTTGTGATCCACTAGGAAAATTTTTGCTTCTTGTCCCTGCAACCCTGAGCTCTGCTGGTCTACAGGTTTTAGTTCCAAAAGGAGGTGTGTTTCCACCAGGAGAAACAACAATGCTTTAACTGAACTGGAATCTAAGACTGCCATCTGGTCACTTTGGGCTACTGATGCCCCTGGATCAACAAGCCAGGAAGGGGATTGCATTATTGCCTGGGGTGATTGACGCTGACTATCAGTGGGAAATAGGACTGCAGCTACACAATGGAGGTAAAGAAGAGTTTTCTTGGAATATAGGCGATCCCTAGGGCGTCTTTTAGTACTACCATGCCCTGTGATTAAAATCAATGGAAAACTGCAACAACCCAACCCAGGCAGGACTACCAATGGGTCTGAAACTTCAGGAATGAAGGTTTGGATCACCCCACTAGACAAAGAACCACGGCCAGCTGAAGTGCTTGCTGAAGGTAAAGGGAACATGGCAGTGGATGAAGGTAGTGATAAATATGAACTGTGACCATGTGATCAGTTACAGAAATGAGGACTGTGATGCTGTTTTGTTTCTGTTATACTATTAAGTTGTAAGATATAAAGTTTAAGAATGAATATTACCCAAGGACTTGCACCCTATTCTGGAGAGATTTAATGTATTTCCAGTTATATGCAGGACAGTTGAGTATTGTTAAGTGAAAGAAACAACATGTGTTTTATTGCTTTTTATTTAGAAATTAGGTATGGTTTAAGGTGATATGTATAGCTACCCAGTTGACAAGGGGTAGACTGTCATGGTCAGGTTCATGTGTCAACTTGGCCAAGTGGTAGTACCTGTTTGTCTGTTTAGGCAGGTGCTGGCCTGTCAGTTGTGATGAGGACTTTTCATAGAATTAAATCATGATCACGTCAGCTGTATGCACATCTGATTCCATTTGTAATCAGCCAAGGAGGGTGTCTTCTGCAATGAGTGATGCTTAATCTAATCACTGGAAGCCTTTAAAGAGGATTCAGAGGAGACAGGTCCCATTCCTGCTTTGGCTGGTGAGCCTCTCCTGTGGACTTCCTCCATTGGAATCATCGACTTCACAGCCTGCCCTGCGGATTTTGAGCCCTTCATTCCCATGGTCATGTGAGACACTTTTCTAAATTTTATATTTGTGTGTGTTCTCTGTTGATTCTGTTTCACTAGAGAACCCTAACTAATACAGGCAGTGTGGTGGTTCCTCAGGAAGCTAAGTATATAATTGCCATATGATTCAGCAATACCATTGCTAGGTATCTACTCAGAGGACATGAGGGCAAGAACACAAATGGACATTTGCACACCAATGTTTATTGCAGCATTATTTACAATTGCCAATAGATGGAAACAACCAAAATGTCCATCAACAGACCAGTGGCTAACCAAGCTGTGGTATATACATACAATGGAATATTATGCAGCTGTATGCCAGAATAAAGTTATGAAGTATGTAACAACGTGGATGGACCTTAAGGACATTATGTTGAGTGTGATTAGCCCGAAACAAAAAGACAAATACTGTATGGTCTCACTGATGTGAACATTAATGAATGAACTTGGAGAATTTCAGTTAAGAACAGAAGCCATCAAGAGATAGAAACAGGGTAGTTATTGGGTAATTGGAGCTGAAGGAATACAGATTGTGCAATAGTACTGATTGTAAAAATTCAGAAATGGATAGCACAGTACTACCTGATTGTACACAATAATGTAAGTACACTGGATGAAGCTGAAAGTGAGAATGATAGAGGGAGAAGGGCTGTGGGCACATACTAAATCGGGAGAAAAGATAGATAATAAAGACTGAGATGGTATAATCTAGGAATGCCTAGAGTGTACAATGATAGTGACTAAATGTACAAATTAAAAAATGTTTTTATATGAAGAAGAACAAAGGAATGTCAATATTGCAAGGTGTTGAAAATAGATGATAATTCATATTTTAAAACTAACTTATGTGTGAGACTAAAGCAGAAGATGTTTATTTGGAACAAAATTTATGTTTTGATTAGTGCATTTTCTAATATAACTTATATGAACAGGTTAATTGAACACCATAAGTACATGGAACCTCGAATAAAGCATGGGATTTTGTAGTTTTGTCCACTGTGATGCCCCGAGAAATCCCAGAGTGATTCAAACAATGAATAAAGAAGTATTTGCAAGGTCCCCTTGGGGGAATGGCAAGAAATGGGGAAAATTCAACTTCCTTATTTGGAGAATTCCTGATATTCTTTCCAGCAATATGGACAACAAAATCGATAGGCTGAACCCTTAATCTTGGGGTTTGTTCATATGAAACTTATCCCCTCAAAGGATAGGTTAAACCTACTTCAAATTAGGCCTAAGAGTCACCCTCAGAGAACCTCTTTTGTTGCTTAGATGTGGCCCCATGGACTCTCTCAGCCAATACAGTAAGCAAACTCACCACTGTCCCTTCTCTATATGGGACATGACTCCCATGTGTATAAACCTCCTTGGCAATGTAGGACAGAAATCCTAGAATGAGCTGGGACTCAGCATCAGGGGATTTAGGCAACCTTCTTGACTGAGGGGGTGAAAAGAGAAATGAGACAAAATAAAATGTCAGTGGTTGAGAGATTTCAATCAGAGTTGAGAGATTATCCTGGAGGTTATTCTTACGCATTATATAGATATCCCCTTTTTAGTTTAAGCTGTATTAGAGAAGCTTGAGGGAAATGCCTGAAACTGTAAAGCTGTATTCCAGTAGCCATGTTTCTTGAAGATGATTGTATAATGAGATAGCTTTTGCAGTGTGACTGTGTGATTGTGAAAACCTTGTGTCTGATACTCCTTTTAGCGGTGGTATGGACAGATGAGTAAAACATGGATTAAAAATAAATAAATAATATGGGGAACAAATGTTAAAATAAGTTGAGTAGATTGAAATACTAGTGATCAATGAAAGTGAGCAGTAAGGGGTATAGAAAAATTAGAGGGAACAAAGGTTAAAAATATTGGGTAGATGGAAATACTAGTGGTCAATGAGAGGGAGGGGTAAGGGGTGTGGTATGTATGAGTTTTTTCTTTTCATTTCTTTTTCTGGAGTAATGCAAATATTCTAATGATCATGGTGAGAAATATACAACTATGTAATGATATTGCGAGCCATTGATTGTACACCAAGTATGGAATGTTCATATGTGAAGAATGTTCATGTTTGTATGTTGTTTTGTTTTGTCAGTACCAATAGAAAAAAAGACATATGTGCTGAGTATTTGTGTGTGTGAAGCTTTGTACCAGATGCTTTAAATACCAATCACTGCCTCCAAAATTCTGGTATTGGAGATTAGGATTGTGCCAGTTATATTCAGAGACTGGGAAAATCAGTTATTTTGAACCTGCCTTCAGATGGATGAGCATCATTCAGATCAGTGTATGTTCATTTCCTTATGATCCCTGATAATCTATCTATCCTACAGACCCTGGGCATAAACTATCTTCTAAACTATTTACGACAATTTCTTTGTAAATCAAAAATTATGGCTCAATTATATACTTTGTGCCACAGGAAAAAATGATGTCCAGTTTCTGTTCTCTCTTTAAAGGAAACCACTTTCAGGATTACTCATGCATTTATCCTAAACTACATATACAAGAGTAAAATTTGTGTTTACATAAGAAAACCTGTGAAAAATATACAGAAACTGTGACCTGTGATTCATCTGAGCTGGAGATGAAAAAAGGTGGTGTAGAGATTACAAGTATCATATTTTATTTTGTTAAAAGCAGCTAAGTGTTTGATTTTTATAATAGTATATAACTATAGTAATAGTGAAAATTATCACAAAAATTTAATAACTGTGAGAAGAAATTTACATAAACTTGGAGGAAGAAGTATGATACCAATGAAGAAGCTCAAAGGACAGGCAAGTCAATATGAAATGAAAGATTCTTCAGGCGAATAATATTTGTATAATAAGGTAAATTCACAAAATGGAATATCTGGCAGCACAGAAGTTCATATGTACACATTATACTACTATATCTTTCATAATCAATATCTATATAAATATAAATCTCATGCAATATGCGCTTGTATATGCACAGTATATGTGTGTATATCTGTAACTCTTTCTATACATGGTCCAACACACAGTAAGAGCAGGCATGAGATTACAAAATATAGGACATAGATATAAACATTAAAAGAACTGACAAGATTATGAAAAGTGAGAAAGACAAGAACAGCATCTCACAGCTAGGAAGTGGTCTGGCCCTCATTGCTCACCTTGTTAATAATTGCTACACTGCAGGGCTGATGGAAAGACCAATGCAATGTTCAGGTGATGCAAATGATACGAGCATGTAGACTAATAACTCAGTAAGTGGAAAATATTATTAGCTAACAAATTGGCACAAATATTGGGATAAGTAATGATGGTCACATTTTCCAGGCTTCACATCAAATGCATACACAGTCAGCACCATTCAACAACTTTCTTGAATGGACGAGCTGTCAATGAATGGAATCTCAAGTAGCCATTGTGCATATAAATATACAAATCCTGAGAAAGATCTGGTCTGAAGATACAGAGACACCGGATGTCACTACCTGGGTAGTAGCCAGGGAGATAGTCTAAAGATTCCTCAAGAAACATTAACCATGCTCATAATACTTCCCTTTCAGGGAATCATTGTGCCCAAAGTAGGCAACACATTTTAAGATAGAAGGAAATATACATTCTAGTAACAGACAATCTTCATGATATAAGGTTGGGAGAAAAAGAAGAAGCTGCAGAAAGCACAGGGCACGTCATTTTCTTAAAAACATATACACGTCTAGATAATAAGTGCTTGCACATGCATAGGAATTGGAGAACAAAAACACAACAAAATGTTCCAGAAGAGATGGAACTCTAGAGAGGCAAAAAG
Source organism: Myrmecophaga tridactyla (assembly GCA_004026745.1). Lineage (NCBI taxonomy): Eukaryota > Metazoa > Chordata > Mammalia > Pilosa > Myrmecophagidae > Myrmecophaga > Myrmecophaga tridactyla. Next base: position 15,301 of record PVIY010050446.1, read on the forward strand.
AGGACAAGAAGTCTCTGTCTATCCTTGTAGCTTGTGAGCTATTTCCTTCATATACAGAATATCACTTCAGATTTGAAGAAGACATGCAGCAAATAGGTGTGGAGTGAAGGCATTTGTGTTCCTGATTAGAGGAAAATATTTAACCTCTCCCCTGAATGGATCAAGAGGCTCATGAAGAAGAGGGCTAAACATCCAATCTGTCTCCTCTCTCCCCTCTGCACTGTAGCTCCCTGATGGTAGGTGTTATAGTCCCTGTTTTCCAGGTTTCACATCAAATGCATACACAGTCAGCATTCAACAACTTTCTTGAATGAATGAGCTGTCAATGAATGAAATGTCAAGTAGCCATTGTGCATATAAATATAAAGATCCTGAGGAAGATCCAGTTTGAAGGTACAGAGACACCGGATGTCATTACCTGGGTAGTAGCCAAAACTATGTGCTGTGAATGAGATTCCCAAGGGACTTACAAAATGCCAGAATCACTAAGACAACTTATGTAAAGTACATGCTTGCTCCCCCCTCAAAGAAGCCTACTCCTGTCCCTGCTCCCTAAAATGCCCCATCATACCTGTCCCTCATTCCCTCTCCCCATTTCCTCAAAAATCCGAAAGAGCCCCTACCTCCAGAATGAGCACAGAAAAGGAGGGATGTTGCCAAGAGGAACTTATCTACTTCTTATAAGCCTGTAGAAGTTGAGAGAATCAGAATGAGCAGGTGAATCTGGGAAAGGAGCCAATGATCAACTCTGATATGCTGCCTTGAAGGGGCTGAGAGAATTAAAACAGCCTGAGAAGGAGCTGGTCACAGGTGGGAAGAGTGACACATCTAAAACCTTGAGAAGCAGAACATTAATACCCTTAGAAATGTTCAGTGGAACCAGAAACTTGATCGCTGATTAAATTA
>PVIY010050447.1:0-16201 GCA_004026745.1 Myrmecophaga tridactyla
AACTAATCAAGACCCACCCAAATGGGTGGAGACATGTCATCACCTAATCCAATCTAACAACCACTCCTGACCAAATCACATCACCCAGGGAGATGATCTCATTACAGTATTGAATACAGATTATTCTACCTTTAAGGAACGGGTTTTATATCAAAACATGGCTTTTCTTAGGGGGCATACTTCCTTTCAAACCAGCACAAAGATGAACAAGACTGAAAGGAAATATGAATTAGTTTTGCAAGAATTACCTCAAAGATATGATTCATGTACAAAGAGCATGTAAGTCCAGAGTACAGGGGGGAAACTGCTATTGCATGCTATCGGCTATGTTCAAAAGGAAACCACCAGCACTACCACAGCAACAGCAGAGGTAAATAATAGGGGATGGGACAAGTGTTAAGAGGCAGTTTAGATTTCCTATTTGGTGATGGTGTATTTATTGGTTTTCTTTCTCTTGGGGATAATGAAATTATCTAAAATTGAGAAAGCTGATGGACTGTGGACTTTGGGCACTGTACATGATGATTGATGAATGCAGGTGGCTGAAGGATTCACTGACTGAGAAGTAGATTGGTGAATGATGGTGTAAACTCATGAATGAAGGTTGTGCTGCTACAAAAAGGAATACAGTACTGAGGCATGCAATGATGTGAATGAACAAGGGGACATTTTGTGAGGCAAAATAAACCAAAAACAAAGAACATATGTGATGATATTTTGAATTTTTTACTGATTATAAAAAAAAAGAAAAACAAAGAACAACAATGGTATAGTCACCTTTAGAAAATGTTTATAAGAATACAGTGTCCTTGATTGTAAGCTTTTAGAGCAGACACATTAAGTCTGGAGTGGGATTATTATTTCTGGTTTCAGGAGGCTGTTATATATATTCTTATATTTAGAGATAAGACTGAAGCCAATATGATTAGTGCTAAAGTAATTCAAAACACAGGGGTAAGGAGACAGTATCTATATTTTAGAACCACATATACTCTTTGAGACCAAAAGAAGAAAGGTTTATTTGGTCTGGAACTGAAATTTTCTGTAGCATATAATCTAACCCAACCTATCTGTGTATCTCGTTTGAACAGTTTAAACACAGGGAGCCCTGAATAACAAAGAGGACCTTTAGTCCTGTATAGATTGTAATGCCTGGGTACATTCTAGAGTTTATTAAGCAGATAATCAAAAAATATTGACAAAGTCCCCTGAGGGATGGGAGAAAGAATATGGAACTATTAAACCTTACCATCAGGGAATCCCTGATACTGTGTCAAACATTAAGGACACCCAAATCAATAGGCCATGCCCTCGATCCTGAGGCTTACTTGTGTGAAACTTATGCAGGTAGCAGAAAAGCTTAGACTACCTGTATGTATGCCTTAGAGTTACTTCTGGAGGACCTCTTTCATTGCTCAGTTGTGGCCTCAGTTTCTCTAAACCCAACTCTGCAAGTGAAATCGTTGCCATCCCCCTTATGGGAGACATGATATCCCTGGTGGCATGGTAGATGACTCTCAGGGATGAATCCAGCCCAGGTACCATGGGATCAATAATTCCATCCTGACCAAAAGGTGGAAAAGAAGTATCACTAATAATGTATCAGTGACAGAGAGAGTCTAAATAGAGTCTAAAGGCTACTCTGGAGGTTGCTCTTATGCAGTCTTCAGTTAGACTTTGCTACCTAGCATAGCTGCCAAACCCCAATCAGGCCCATTCCAGCCAATCCTAAAGAACACCTAGGGCAATATATAAGATTCCACAAGGGTTCCAGGCACTAGAGTAACTTTCCAGAAACCTACAACCTGCAGATGGGTCCCTGGTCCAGATAAGTCCTGAAATCTAGAGGGCCCAGCCTCTCCAGAGCATTAGATGGTACTCTCTCCCTACCCCATATTAGACCCTTCCAATATGGAAAATTTAGATGACCATAGTCCAAACACCCCTAAAGAGAGGGATGGGAAGATCAAAGGTGATGGTGGAGTTATACAGTGAATATAGGATATAACAAATGAATATGAATGCTGAATCATTAAATTGATATCTCTTTTAATCTCCAGTAATTTAGAGCAGCTAGAAGTAAAAACTTAAAATTATGCAAATGTAATATATGTTATTTTTCACAAAAAAAGAAGGAAAAAAGTCAATTGTGATGATAAAAGATATTTAATCCTTCTAGCCTCCTATATTCTGGAGCAGCTAAGTGTAAAAATCTGAGAGGATCGTGTGGTATACCATGACAAACTCTGGGATCTGTCCTGTTGAAGAGTGCTTATTGAAGAGTGCGTTGAAACTACTTGTTGAAGAGTGCTTTGAAAACTATTGCCTTTTTTATTTTCTGCTTTGCATATTTCCTGTTTATCTATAAGACATTCATAATGTATTAAAATAATAAATATAAAGCAATGTAAATTCTCATTATTTTATATGTTTTCCTTGTTCAGAAACAACCCAGGTTTCCATAGATCAATCATTAGTTAAATTTAATGACAATCAATATTTTAAAGTTAAATTATGGTCTGTATATCAACAATAAAGCCAAGAACAAAATAAATTTAAGAAATATTTATGAAAAATAAAACTCTTTGTAAAAACAGAAAATTAAACTAGGATGTAGTAGTATGACTAATTTCAAATAGTGATAAAAATCAGGGAGGAGATAGAGCTGTCTTAAATTGAAAATTAATAAATCAATGTAATTAAATCACAGAATCATCCTTATAAGTATATTACATGAACCTTTTTTTTTGCATGTGTGAGTTCTCAACTTTATCTCATAATATCAGGGCTACACTTGGTAGCCATATGCTGGTTATCTAATTAATGAAAGCTCAATGCATGCAGATAAATTAATATTCATAAATGAACATTAACATTTCCTGGCAATATATTCAAATTTTTTAAACCAAGATTTTAGTCATAATTGAAATCAAATAAAATGAACTGATTTTTGATGATCATATGATAGAAATTTTTTAATCTGCCTTTTGGATACGTTTTTTCTCCCACATCAGTTATTTATTTATTTTTACTATTTTCAATGACAAATCTTCACACAGAGTACATACATGGCACACAGTCAGTGGCTCACAATATCATCACATAGTTGTATATTCATCACCGTAATCATTTTTAGAACACTTACATCAATCCATAAAAAGAAATAAAAAGAAAAAGGAACAAACTAATAATACATCCCATACCCCACACCTCTCACTCTCATCAACCACTAGTATTTCAATCTACCTAATTTATTTTATCCCAAATCCCTCTTATTATTTATTCATTTTTACCCGTATTTGTTACTCATCTGCCCATGCCCTGGATAAAAGGAGCATCAGACATAAAGTTTTCACAATCATACAGTCACATTATAAATGTTATATTGTTATACAATCATCTTCAAGAATCAAAGCTACTGGAAACACAGCTCAACAGTTTTAGGTACTTTCCTCCAGTCATTCCAATACACCATAAACTAAAAAGGGATATCTATATAATTCATAAGAACAACCTCCAGGATAACCTCTCAAATATGTTTGAAACCTCTCAGCCACTGAAACTTTTTGTCTCATTTTTCCCTTCCCCCTTATGGCCAAGAAGGCTTTCCAATATCAGGATGCCTTGTCATGGTTCATTCTGGGAATTCCGACTACATTGTCAGGAAAATTTACCCCCTGGGAATCATGGCCCACAGGAGAGTAGGGGGAGGGCAATGGGTCAACTGTGAGTTGGCTTAGGGAGAGAGACCACATCTGAACCACAAAAGAGGTTCTCTGGGGGTGACTCTTAGGCCTACTTTTAAGTAGGCTTAACCTATCATTTGCAGAAATAAGTTTCATAGGGGGAACTCCAAGATCGAGGGCTCAGCCTATTGATTTGGTTATCCCCACTGCTTGCAAGAATATTAGGACTTCTCCAAATGGGGAAGCTGAATATTTTCTTCTTTCTCCTCATTTCCCCAAAGGGACTTTGCAAGTATTTCTTTGTTCACTGCCTAAATTGCTCTGGTATGTATCAGGACATCGCACTAACCTAACAAACTAAGAAGCTTTCATGGCCTGTTCAAGATTCCATGTACTTATAGCGTTCGACTAAACTGACCATACAAGTTAAATTAGGTAATACACTACCCAAAATATAAATTTTGCACTAAACAAACATCTCCTGCTTAGGCCTCATAAAAAAGTTGAAGTTTTAAATTATGGACCATATCATCCTTTATCCTGTTTTCTGATCTACCCCAATTATATCCAGACAAGCTTTATTCAAATCTCTAGTCACAATCTGATCTCTTTTTCAACTTTTAAACATTTTCTGTATGGAATACTACTGACTTAAATAGCTTCAAAGCTAACTTTGAGTCTCAGGTGTCATATAAATACCTCAATACCCATAAATATTCTAGGAATCACCAGGTTATCTACAAATAGCTCTGAATCTCAGAGTTTAGAAATAACAGTTACAACTCCTGAATATATGTGAGTGCTGTAAGAATTTATAATCTAAGTGACTTTAAAATAAGCTCCAACCTGATAACCCATGCTCTCAACTTCAGTTCAGCAAGTTTTCATATCATAGTTAGCCTGTGTGAGTGAAGCATGATAATATTTGTCTTTTTGTTTCTAACATTTCATTCAACAGTCGTTAAGTTTCGTTCCCCTAGTTGCATGCCTCACAACTTCATTCCTTCTTGCAGCTGCTCCTTATATAAGTTTATTACATGAACTTCTTAATATTAATTTTATATCTCTGCCTGTTAAAGTTATTTTAATCATATTCATGTTTTTTCACTTATATCCTGCAACCAATATATTCTTTTCTAATACTCAAGCATCAAATCCATGTTTAAATCCACTTTTCAATTGCAGTTTTAACAAAATAAACTCTTATTCTTATGTTTAAAGCATACAAAATTTCCTTTTTTTTTTTCTCAACTTTTATCAGACTAGATATCCCTAAAATGATAACAGGTGTTTTTTTTTTTTTAAATAAATTTACATTTCAAAGAAGGGCAACAAAGAGTCAGCTACTGACAGATATTATCTTCATTCTGCAAATATGGGGAAAGGATTATATGCAGGAAATATGTGGAATTAGATTGAGAGAGCAGCTCACAATAACTAATGTAAACAATCATTCATGTCCCTGATAATTTCATCAAGATCATATGATTAGAAAAGACAGAGGGAGATTGTCAAAGTTAAATAAAGTGGTCCATATTTTATCAAGTAATTTAAATATTCTCCTCATGAGGGTTTTCCTCTCTTTTTTTTCACATGGGCAAGCACTGGGAATTGAACCCAAGTCTCTGATGAGAACTCTGCCTGTCGTGGCCTGCCCGGTTGTCCTCATTTTTAAATATTCCTTTTATGACAATTAGGCAGAATTATGGCCCCCAAAGATGTCTAGGCTGTGTTTCTCAGAATCCATGAAAAATTATTTTACATGGTGTAAAATGGTGTAAAACTTTGCAAATACAATTAAAAATTTTGAAATGAGAAGATCATCTTGATTTACCAGAGAGGCCTAATGTAGTACTAAGAGTCTTTGTAAGTTGAATAGGGAGGCAGGAGGGTCAGTTACAGAAGGAGATGTGATAATGAAGCAGATTTTGGAATTATGTAATTGGTGGACTTGAAGGTGGATTACAGCCAAAAGCCAAGAATGTAGACAGCTTCCAGAAGCTGGGAAAGCCAAAAATCTCCATACGGAAGGCATCATTGCCAAGCCCTTGATTTGGGGCCATAAGACTCATTTCAGACTTCTCACTTTCAGAGCACTAGGATAATAAATTTGTGTTATTTTAAGCCACTGAGTTTGCCATGATTTGTGGCAGCAGTAATAGGAAATTAAAGAACCTCTCAAATGAACACTTTTATTTTTCTGAGTTTAAACTCTAAAAATGAAGAGTCCCACAGCTGATAGAAAGTGGTCTAGAAAATTTTTCCTACTGTTCATTTAAGTTTGAGGGATATGTTAGGTATTAATTGTGGTTACTTTTCAGGCAACTTGAAAAATATATTATCTTTATGTCACTCAGGGTAGAGGCTGCTGAAAAGCCAAGCAACTGTGTCAAATATGTCTGTGAATATCTAGTTTCTTGAATATGATTGAAAGCAGATAACTGCCACCTGAGCAGTCGGAGAAAGCCTACTCTGCTCTTCTGAATATATCAGATGATAATGTGAACAGCATAATGTAAATAAAGCAACAGAAGAAATAGGGCTGCCTGGTGAAATGGATATAATGGTGTATTATGATGGCATATCACTAATGACTTTACTTTGGATCTTCAAAATAGCAGCCTGTGGAAAGCCTTCAGGCCTACTCAGACTCAAATGTTTATAAATAAATTATGACCAACAGGGAGGTTGTTGTGGTACTATGTCTTAACCTACTTTAATGTGCATCCTGTTTACTTAAACTGCATGTCTTCCTTGGGTGTGGAATGGCAAAAACATAAATGGAAAGCTTGTCTGCCCTGACATCTACAGATCAAGAAAGTATTAGGAACCCAGATACTGGATGTGGAATACACAGCCACACCAAAATAGCATTTCTAGAGACTCAGCCTTATGAAGAAAAAACTTGCTAATTAAAAAAGTAATGTTAGAGAATGCTTTTCAATGAGGCTTATCATGCCTGGCCTGTTGGGAAGATAATGAGATAATTCATATATGGACTAAATGCATTATTTTACTAAAACAATACCTCCATGTCAAGAAAGCAAAGGGTTTTTTTATTTGTTTGTTTCTGTCATATATATTGTATTAGCTAGAGTTCTCTAGAGAAACAGAATTAGCAGGAAATATCCATAGATATAGAATTTATAAAAGTGCTCATGAAAACATGGGAACACAGAGTCCAAAATCTGTAGGGCAGGCTGTGAAACTGATTACTCTGAGGAAGGGTCTGGACAAATCCCACAGGAGAGGCTCACCAACCAAAGCAGAAAGAGAGACTTCTCTTCTGAATCATTCTTAGAAGCCTTCCAGTGATTAGATTAAACATCACTCATTGCAGAAGGCACTTCCCTTGGCTGATTACAAATGCAATCAGCTGTGGAGGCAGCCAATACAATCATGATTTAATTCTATGAAATGTCCTCATAGCAACAGACAAGTGAGCACTTTCCCAATCAAATGGGCACCACCACCTGGCCAAGTTGACACATGAACCTGACCATGACAGTCCACCCCTTGTCAACTTGGAAGCTATGCACATCACTCTTAACCATACTTAATCTCTAAATAGAAAACAATAAAATATACATTTTTTCCTCATCTAACAATACTCAACTGCCCCATGTACAACCAGAAACACATTAAATCTCCCCAGAATAGGGTGCAAGTCCTTGGGTAATATTCATTCTTGTACTGAACTTCATATCTTACAACTTAAATACTATAAAATGAACAAAACAGCATCACAGTCCTCATTTCTGTAACTGATCACGTGGTCGTAGTTCATATTTATCACTACCTTCTTCAACTATCCATGCCACATACCTTTAACCCTCAGCAAGCACTTCAGCTCGCCATGATTCTTTGCCTGGTGGGGTGACCCAAAACTTTACTACTGAAGTTTCAGAGTCATTGGTAGTCTTGCAGTTCTGGCATTTCAACCTCAGGTAATGTTGGCCACCTTTTGATCCATATTGCAGCCAACCATCCAAACAAACTCTTAATGCCTTTCTAACCCCTCGAGCTATAACATTGAATGCAGAATCTCTGCTTAGTGGACCCATATCAATAAATTCAGCCTGATCCAGCTTAATATTTCTCCCACCATTATCCAACACCCTTAAAATATATTTCCACACATATTCCCCTGATTTCTTTCTATATAAATTGGAAAACTCATACAGTTCTTTTGTAGTATAATGTACCTCCTCATTGGTGGTACTTTGTACCTCACCTTTTGGGGCCTGTTGGGACTTTAGCTTGGTTATAGGCCTGGAAGAAATGAGGGGTGATGGGGGTGGGTCTTGAAAAGAATTAGAAATATCTTCCAAGCCATTTGCTTCAGGGCATTCATTTGCAGTTTCATCTGGTGAAACAGGGTTAATCACTCTTGGGCTCATTCCTTCAGGTGTAGGTTGGGTGGCCAACTCCTCAAGGCAGGCTGGAGGTAGGGTAGCTATGTCCTTAGGGCAGACTATTACAGGGTTATCTAGAGAGGACTCAGCATGACCTAGGGTTTCAACCTCTCCACAGACATCATTATCAATCCATATTTCACCATCCCATTTTTCAAGGTTCTATTCCTTTTCAATCAATGCCCTTACTTTAATAGCAGACACCTTGCAAGATTGAGATTTCAGTTTACATTGTGAAGTTGCTACTCTAACAATAAGATTCTGAGTCTGATTTTCAGAGATATCAAGTCTACAGCCACAGGAAATAAGTTTTTCCTTCAGGACACTCATAAAAGCATTTACATCTGTCAGATGGTGGGTAAGTTTCTCATTTGAAGCCTTAAGCCATTCCTTTCAGTCATTAATGTATACAGCGTATCTAACATCAACCAGCCAACATTGCTATACCTCCTATTTCCACAAAACTCCTTAAAGGTGTCAAAAACATTATCCCCCAGAGCCTGGGCTTCATACAATTGAAGCATTAGAAGAATCCAATGGTGATATTTTGACTATGTCTTTTAGCAACTCACCCCATGAATTGGCAATATAATTCTGATTATGGTAATCAGAGTCTTTAGTGCTTATTAGAGTATAGTCAGAGTAGAAAACTAGTCGTACAAACCCATTTTTAAGATTCTGTTTCTTAAGAACCACTCGGCACCAAACTTTATTAGCTAAGGTTCTCTAGAGAAACAGAATCAGCAGATATTTATAAAATTTTACAAAAGAGATACATAAAATTTATAAAAGTGCCTCACATAATCATGGGAACATAGACTCCAAAATCTGTAGGGCAGGTTGTGAAGCTGATGACTCTGATAAAGGGTGTGGACAAACTCCACAAGAGACGCTCACTGGCCAAAGCAGGAAGAGAGACTGTCTCTTCTGAATCATCCTTAAAAGCCTTCTAGTGATTAGGTTAAATGCTACTCATTGCAGAAGACACTCCCCTTGGATGATTACAAATGCAATCAGCTCTGGATGCAGCTGACATGATCATGATTTAATTCTATGAAATTTCCTCATAGCAACAGACAGGCCATCACTTGTCCAACCAGACAAACAGGCACCACTATCTGGCCAAGTTGGCATATGAGCCTGACCATGACATCTATTTTTGTATCACTACAAAAATTGATATTTTCAATGGTAGAGATACAAGCAAGGGTAAAGTGGAGTGGTTGTTTTCTAGGACTACTATGGTGTGGTTGTTTGGAGCTGTATGTATGCAGAAAATCATATTATTTAACTTAATCCAGACCTGTGAGTGTGAAGTCATTGTAAGTAGATCTTTTGATGAAGTTACTTCAGTTAAGGAGTGGCCCAGGATGGGTCTTAATCTTATTATTGGAGTCCTTTATAAGAAGAATGAAACTCATAAGATAGAGAGAAAGCCCTGTGCAGCAAGAAGCTAAAATTCAGTGGAACCCAGAAGAGAATGGAAAGTCCAGGAGAGGCTACCAAATGCATTGCCATGTGACAGAGGAGGTAGCCAGCCCCAGAATGTCAGTCTTCACAAAAAAAGCATTGCCTGGATGATGCCTTGATTAGGTCGATCTTTTACTATCAAAACTGTGAAACAATAAATTCTCACTGTTTAAACAACCATTGCATTATATTCACTTGAGTAACCCAGAAAATTAAAACAAAAGTTAAAACCAAACAATGGCAATGTGGTTTATTGTCATGTCTTTAATGGTCAGAACACCATGGTCAAAAGGGAATTTACCTTTTAATTGGCAGAAATTAGATCAAGATGTTTGTGTCCTCATCTGCTTTTGATGGGCAGGGTTGCATAGTGATTTCTGGAAGACTATATTGGTAGGAAACAACATATGATATCTAAGATATAGTTAGTCTAGGAACTGAATGAAAATTGGAATGTACCAAACAATATACTCTAATCATTCACCCAGACAATGTAAACATGTGGTTCATAGGTAAAGGCTATTTCTTTTTTGCAGGGATGTGAAAATGGATCTATAGTATAATTTTTACTGATTTGGGGGGGTTAGAGTTTAAATTTTAATCTTCTATAAGTATATAGTGTAACAAAAATTTTATGTATTCATTAACAAAATTAAATAGGTAGCAGATGTACAAAGATGACAAAATCCAAGATTCATCAGAAAGACTTCAAAACTGATGTTATGCATATAGAGCCATAATGAGAACAAAGAATTTGTTTGCCCTTAGTAAAATTAGTATGCAATTGAACGCCACCATTAACATATGTAAATATGTCCAAGTACATATTAATGAAGAGCAAAATAATGTTTCAATAGGCAAAGATTATCAAAAGACCTGTGAAATGCATCAAAATTAACATTTTTAAAAGAATGAATTCCCATTTCCATCAGATGATTCAAATCCTAGTGGCCACTGACATCATAGGAGGTTTATTGCATTCTGAAAAATAATCCAGAAATTGTTTTAATTCAAACTGAGGAAAGATTTTCATAGTAAATGAGGTGAAGTCATAGTGCTCAGGGTCGGAACATACATGGGGAAGGAACAGGGAAGCAGTAGGTAGATAAGTTGTCTTCCCTCCTTACATACACCTGAGACAGTTTAGATCATAACCTGAATTCCTTACAAATACTGACCGGTATAACTTAGTAGCTGAAAGATAAATGAGTGCCCCATAGTGTTTCACAAGTACTGATTACTGATCCTTAGATGCTTCAACAGGATATGCCTGGCTCCTTGAGGCTGTTTCTTACAGATAAACCATAATATACATGATAGTGTATAGTGCAGTTTGTTGTATTGTTAAAATATATGGTATAGTTGAGTAATTGTCATTATTATTGCTAAATTTTTTGACAGATGGTGGGATTCTTCATTCATAAATTGTTTATTTTATTTTATTGCTTTTAATTAATTTATGTAATTTTTAAACTGATAATTTTTTTAATAGAACCCAAACAAACTCCCAATCTAAAGAGTTTTGAGGAACTAAATGAAAAGGAAAAAAAAAAAAGTTTCAGGTCTATTTATTTACATAGTCTTTCCCTGTTCTAAGATATGTCCTACTTAAGGACTAGGAGGTTATTTCATTTATTTTTATGCCCATTGCACAATGCAGTGTATTTGTTATAGAGTTGGCTCTTTAAACAAATTTATTAAATTAAAAAGAGTAGACAATCCACATAAGCAGTTTAGATTAGTTTAGTTATTTTTCCTATTGTTATAGAAATAAAAGGACTCCATGTTACATTTTCTATAGGTTTCACAAATGAATTAGCAAATTACTAATGTGAGATAGAAGTAGACATGTACTCCTGTCTAACTTATAAAGAAACTTATGGTTTTTTTGTTGAGACTATTTTCTTTCCTCTTTTGAATCTTTAACACCATACTAATAAAATGCCTGGTATAGTATTGAGCATGAACCTTATGAAACAATAGCATCTATTCACTAAATGTGTTACACTGTTCTAATTGAAAACAATATTCAGCAGTACCATTAAGGTAATTAGAAGCTGTATAGTAAATTAACAACTTTAAGAAAACTAATTTTCCAAATAGGCTGCGTGGATAATGCTGGCAAATATGTAGCAAATAATTGTAATTTTTAAAGTATGCTTACTCTCTAAAGGAACATTTTAAGACAAAATTTTCTCTAATTGTTACTAACTTTCATTTAACTTTCCAAAAGTTGAAGCTATTTCTTTCCTTTAAATCAAATTGACTTTAGACCACCTAGCTAATAATCTTTCAATTGATTATTTTCTTCTGGATTAAAATAGTATTATAGTGCTTTTGAATTACTTTTCTCTGTTCTAGAGAAACTTAAAAAAAAAAACAGGCAAGAAACAATCTAAATTGGTAAAATGATTATGAAAGAATACCATGCATATAAAAATAAACAAATGTCCAGAAACACTTTAACATCCCTTATGGAACAAAAATCCCATAGCCAAAGCTGTTAAAGATTAAACTATAATGGTAGTTTGTCCAAACATTTTTGATAAGTTTGATTAATTATGAAGAATAATTGTTTTTGAATGTTTATCACTTTTCTAAAATGCAAATATAGCAAAGATACCACCATGGAAAAGGAGAACACCATTCACCAGCTGTGCTTCAGCATAAACTCACATATAGAATCAGCGCTATGTCCCCTGCATTCTGTAAGATTCATAATTTCCAGCACAGAGCTGTTGAAGTCAAATAGTTTAAATCCTGAAGGAACGGATACAAAAGGACCAAAATAGAGCAAACTTGGAGTTGTACCATCTTTCATCTGAGAGGCCTTTCATGAATTCCCAAACTAAAGCAGACATCCTGGCTGTCTCCTCTATTGTACTAAATAATGCTCCAAATCTAGCTCTCAGTAGACATTTCTACATTATTATAATAATTTTCCATTCTGGTCTGTATGCTCTGTATTTACAAAGACATTTTCTTTCTTATTCATCACTATATCGCCAGCACCTAAAACAGTCTACATTCAATAAACATTAGACGAATCAGCAAGTAAATGGATTGATTTACTCAATTATCTTCTCAAATGGCTAATCACACTTCTTTGAGCCTGGAAATTTTATATAATGAATTAAAATGTACCTATCAAAAACCTTCTAAATGTAGAATTGCTATGATTTAGTGCAATTATTTGCTTACATGTTCTCCACTTAAGACCTAATAACTCTTCCAGGGAATGGAAATCTTATATTCCTTTATATCCCCAAAGGCTAACTCATGGTTTATCTAATAATAAGCCCTAGATTAGTTTTTAATCAGTTAATTAATGAACAAACCCAGAAGCAGGTCAAGAAGAATTTGTTTCAGTTGGGCCGCCCTTAGCTGCAGTATCATCTTGAAGAGATCTTATTTACAATGGGTCCACAGCCACTAGGATGCAGACCAAAACCAAGAAAATGTTCAATCTGGGGTGTACACTTGAATCCATCACTGTACCCTGGGAAGAGACATCTTTAAAGGAGTTATAGTGATTATCTCGCTGCTTATTTTCTCTATTTTTGATTTTAAAAGTTGCCTTAAAGTCTCTCGAAGGTAAGATTTAAGAGGAACTTCAAATGTGTCTACAAACGAGAGAATGTTAAAATTCTAGCTGTCAATATGGAAATTAGATTAGAGAGGTCCTTGCTATCAGCAAATCACAAATTTTATAAATATTCTATGAATTAATCTATGTTTTCTTAAAGTGATATATACTCCAAACATGTTGACTGGGTTGATAAAGCTGACTTCACTTGTCATTGTCTTTTTCCCCACACAACTAAAAATGAAAGAATTTTCCCATTTTCATTTAAACAGAATACTGGTAAGATCAGCTCCAAGTTTGATATTTTTAAATATGAAAGTTGTTCTCTTATCCCATCCCCTACCTCCAGCTAATATAAAACTATAATACATAGTCCCAAGTTAAGGCCTGGACTCAGCTTTCACTGGATAATTGAGGCTTATGCCACACAGTTGCAATAAATCATGCTTTCTTACTGTTTCATGGGCGATGAAAATTCTTTGTTTTATTTCTACACTAGAGCATGGTGTGAAAATGCTCCTGTTCCCTGAGACTGCTGAGTAAGTACAGTTTATTTCCACATTGGAGAGTAAACTTTTCTTCAAGAAAGTTTTATTTAGTGAGAGTAATGCATGCCCTGGGTGATAGAAGTATCCTTTTGGGGAAGTATTTTTTATTCTATTTACTTCTGCCAGTTTCATATGTATATATCATAATTCCAAGACCAAGTTTTATATTAAACCTTATTGAGGAGTTCTCACCACACTTGGAGAATGGGAGCTTATAACAAATTAAACATAATTTAAATATAGTTTTCATGTAAATGACTCCTTTATTCATTCACAAATCACGGTAGATCATCAGTTCCTATCCTGAACCTTTATGCTATTATGCAAAGTTACTTAATTATAAAAATGTCCAAATTTAGGCAGCAACGTGTGATTACCTTCATTCAAGAAAAGCTGATGAAGCTCAGGGTCTCTCTCCCCACTGGAAAGGCACAGGGTGGACATGGTGACATCTGCTAGCTTTCTCTCCAGACTTCTTGTTTGATGAAACTCCCCAGGAGCATTCATCTCCAGAGGTCTCTGGCTGTGTGGCTCTCTCGTCTCTCCTGGATCTCTAGCTTTTTACCAAATGCCTCCTCTTTTAAAGGATTCCAGTAAACTAATCAAGACCCACCTGGAGTGGGTGGAATCACATCTCCCTTTATTCAAAAGTTAATGGCCATTATTGGGAGAGTCATATCTCCATGGAGATAATCTAATCGAGTTTCTAACATACATTACTGAACAGGGATTAAAAGGAACTGACCCACTGCTATATGCCAGGCACGTGTATATATAATCTAACGTATTCTTTGCAATTTAAGAGGTTGGTAATTTGTAAAAGGGAAAATGATGTTTCATAAGTAATTTTCTGAAGAGAAACAGCTAACAAGAACCAAAGCAGGAATTTAAACCCAGATCTAACTGATTCTCACACAGTTGAATGCTCCACTAAATTATACTATACCTAAATTTTTCATGTTTCAAGAAAATTTCACACTGAATTAGGGGCAGCAAGGATAATTTAGTGCAAGAATACCATTACAATTTCAACTGGTTCCTTTCTTATCATTTGACTTTGGATAAAACACTCAAGCATAAATTGTTATGCTAATAATATTGCTTACATTTAAGCATAATATTTTCAACTGAACAATACTAACATGTGGCATTTATCTAACCTTTTTCCATGGATTTTCTAATGTAGTACACAGAGCAATAGAGGACGATAACTTCGGTATTGTTGAATCATGGGATATTAAGGCTTTTGTAGGTCAAAAAATGGTCAAATATAGAAACTTTCAGATGCTTCCACCTTAAATCATCCCTGTCTCATATAAAAAGTAAGGAGGGTCACAAATCATCAGTGAATTGATCAAGTTCACCCAGAGAAGTAGTCGATGTGTAAACTATCTTTTGAATGTCAAGTAAAATATGATTTTCACTGCCTTAAGGATGTCTTTAGTGATAATAGGTCTTTCTAAAGATGAAGCAGAAAAGGCATCTGAACAATATTTTCGGTATGCTCCATGTTAAGTGTTTCATCTTTGATCTACTGTAAAATCGCTCTTCTCACTGATTAACTATCAATTTGATTCGAGTTGATGCAAACAGCTAAGAATATGGAATAACAGTTTCCTTTGAGAGATAAAGCAGGGAAAATTGAAGCAGATGGGTTGCTGGCATGGCAAAAAAACAAACAAACAAACAAACAAAACACCAGAATATGTAGCAGTAGCTTAGGCAGTTTTTTTGTTTTTTAAACAGAATGATTTACAATGTCCATGAGTAAATTAAAGGTCCTATTTAGCACAGATATTTGGCATGTGAAATCTATGACAGAACAACTGGTTTCCAAATCTTTCAACCCATACAAAGGCATGATCTTAGAAGCCATTCACAATTGTTTCTGATTATTTTCATGCATTGTGAATAACGCATCTTCTTCCATGTTAGAATTTTTGCAGTTGTACAGCCAGAACATGTCCCCTAGTAAACTAATAGCTAATGTTTAGTGATAATTAGGAAGGAAAAAAAAAACTCAGTTTCCATAGTATATTTCCTTATGTCCCATCTTAGGAAATGAAGTACTGCCCCTAGCATAGATTTTGTGTTTACAGTTTGTAAGGTTGATATGGATGAAGACATTAGAAAATGCTTTCCATATATAATGTTTTAATTACTTATAAAGTATAATCATGAGTATTAAATAAAATAGGAATTAAAATACTGTGTAAATTTTGTTACTTAGATTATAATCTAAATTTTTTGGAACTGCAATCTTCCCCAACATTAGAATGTTTTTTTTGTTCCTGTCGTTAAAGATATATTTGGGATTAATAAGTTCTAAGGTATGTTTTCAGTGAAATTACATCTAAACAAGGGAAAATTAATATGTATGTGCACTATATCACTAAATGGAACTTTCATATATTATTTGGCTTATTCCTTTAAAAAACCCTTTTAGATAAATATTGACACACTTTTTTTAAAAGCTAAGAACTTGGAGGTCCTGAC
>PVIY010050448.1:0-16230 GCA_004026745.1 Myrmecophaga tridactyla
TCCTTCATTCCCTTACCTAAAGCTTAGCAAATGCCTGCCATGGACCACTCACTGTGCTTCACCCTGGGGTAGAATTTAGGCAAGCCAGTCTGACCCCTGCCTCCATGGAGCTCCCAACCCAGCAGGTGAGACAGGCATCAGCCAAACAACCCCACAAGGCGACGTCGTATTGCGACAGGGAAGGGGCATCGATGGGAGGTGCACGACGCTACGAGGGATGGACACCTGGAAGATTTTTTAAAAGACCTTGATGTGCCTGGACTTGTGTTTCCAATGATTCCTGAGCTTTGCGCAGCTCCCTGATAAAGTCAGGACTCAGGATCTCTCTTTCCCGGCCTCGGCGTGGGCTGCCCCTCACCCCGGATACTCTTTCCCTCCAGCCTAACTTCTTGACGTCTCAGCTGAAGGACGAGCTCGTCTGGGAAACGTTCCGGGCACACCTCCAAGTCTGGCAAAGGGGGTGGCCTTCTCTTTGGGCTTTCCCAACCTCTGCCCCATGTCTGGTGGCACTGACCACCCTGCATGTCATTGACCCACAGCTGGAAGTCCCCTCTGCCCACGTCCTGGCCAATCCTTGTGCATATGCCCGTATTTTTACTTTTTGCTCTCCTGGTGAGGGGCTGGCATTGTCTCATTGTGATTGGAATTTTCATTTCCCAGTATTGGGTAAGCTTTTCGTCTTCACCTGCCCCCACATTTGACTCATGATGGCCAATGCATGAGGCAAACATAGGGTTGTGAGCTTGTTTACAACACAGCTATTTAAATAGCTCACGTTTCCCATGTGCTTGTCCTCAGCAACTGAGATCTTTGCCTTGATGAAAGTCATTTGAGTAGCATGTATACAATTTCAAGGAATATCACACAAACGATAAGCTAAATTTACCTACCAGGGCATGAGACTGTGTTTACCTGATGCTGAGATCCAGATTAAACCTGGAAATTTCCAGCAACCATTCCCATTTCCAGAGGGCCAGATGTTTGGTATCGATCGGGTCATCAAAACATCTGTCTGCTGAGTAGAGTTTTTCAGTTGTCATTCCCAGTTTTTGTGTCACGGAGACCCTTCTCCATGGACGCGTGTGTCACAGCTCACACTTGCACGAGGAAAAGCCACCTCTGCTGGGAGCCTCCGACGAGCTCAACCCTGGGAATCAGTTAGTCTGAGGCAGCCTGATGTGCGAGAATTCCCACAGTCCCATTGAACAATCTCCTGTAGCTCTTTTAGGGATTTTGAATGATTACAATATTACATGAACAGTCTGACACGTGATCGAAATACGTAACATGCGCCCGAGTCCCTTGGAGGCCAGACCCGCAGGCAGCACCTCCATATGGCTTCATACCACAGTCGGCGCTGCGGTGAATAAATGGAATTTCGGAATGATTTGCTTTACAGTTCCCTTAAGTAACATTATCTTGTTAAAGACATTAACCTCAGGCCTTTACTGTTATATATTTGCTTTTATTGTTTTCATCCCAGGGAGCGACCTGTAGGAGAGAGCGCTCGGCAGCGGGAGCGCGGTCAGAGGTCATGAAAACATTGATTTTCAAGATGGCTGAATGGCCGTCTGGGGAGCGCGCTTCAGTTATGGAAAACAGACATGGCTCTTCAGATCCTCCTCCATTTAAAAAAAATTTATGAAATCCCAAACATTAATAACCGCTTCCTAGTTTCGCCCGATGTGATACAGCCTCAAGGAAATGCCTCCGATTGCTTGGCTGGAAAGGAAACTCTGCAGTTGGATGTTTTCGTCAGCAGGGTGCAGGCATCCCTGCGGGCACGTCCGGGGCACTCCTGTGCAGAGCTGTTGCTTTCTCATCCCCCTTCTGAGCTCCCAACCCTCTGCTTCCCTCGAGAAGAGCTGCCTGCCACCATGATGCCAAAATCAGTTTGAAAAACAGAGTTCTTAGAGAGGGGTTTGGGGTAGTCTCCCTAGACAGAGCACAGCTTGGAGTTCCAGCGACCTAGCTTGGAACTCTAAGACCCTCTGTTTCTTCTTCTGTTAAATGGGGGATGCTGTGAGATTGCAATATGCTCTACATACAGGAGTAAGCGGCTGCACACAGTTGAAGTTATCACCTATCGCTGATGTTTTGGCTCCAAATGGGCATCTCTGGCTCTGGATCTCATTGTTTTCAGATAAAAATTAGCAACAGGTGCCAAATATGAGTATCTATTATACATGTACCAGGCACCTCTCTCTCATCTTCACAGTCCCGCAAAGTGGGTGTCATGATCCTCATTTTCACAGACAACGAAGCCACAAGATTAGATGACGAACTCCCCCCAGAGTTCCTGAGTCATAAGATGCAGAGATGGTGCTAGATCCCGAGACTGTTTGGTCCCCAAACCCATTCTCTTTCCCCTGTACCCTGCTGTCTCCCAGTTTCCTATTCTAACGAGCACTGACTCCCTGGAAACCCACTGTACTTCATGCCCAAGAATGTCAGCAGCCCCTGGAGGGCCCAGGATGAATAACTTAGGGAAGCAAGGCTGGATTTGGAATTGCAGACACAGGAAGCCATTAGGTCTTAGCAAATGGGACAAATATTCTGATGACTCTTTTGCTGTCCTGCTCTAAGTGGGAACATCTTATGAGTTCACGTCCCGTCATTTCAAAACTCTTTGAAACCATCTCTAAAGCTTTAAGCCAGGCTTTTGGTGCACTCAGATGTAATTAATTCCAAACTGAATCGCTGGGTAAATTCTCTTCCTTCATTACAAATGTTAGCCTCGTGCACAAATCAGTTGGAAAACAAAATGTGCAGCATATCAATCCTAGGAAAGACTTTCTACAAGCCTGCGCACAATTTAGCTTCTTTACCCATCTCCCCACTCTTTTCCTGGCTCTATAGCCATCCCAGGTGGCTGGCTCGGCTTCCTAGGTAACCGGAACATTCTTCTTTGAAATACCATCATGGTTTTAGTGGCCAAAAGAGCCTCTAAGACATCAAAACCCAGCTAAGAAAGATTTTTCAAAACCCCGTCAGTGTATAAAATGGAGGGCAATTTAGCAATATCTATCAAAATTGCAAGTACGCATAAACAGTGACTTGGCTTCCCCACTGCTAGAGATTTGTAGAAAGGAAATGATTAAGGATGTGTGCAAGTACATGCAGCTCTGAGCTGTTTGCCATAGGGATGTTTCCTATGTCAACACTAAGGGGCTGAGAAACGACCTGAGGGAAAGCCCCGTGTCGACACGGGAGGGGCTGAAAAGGCAGTAGGGTCCTATTTATTGAAATGGAAGTCATTTCCGCTACACCATTACATACACAGTGATCCGAACTCCATTTCCCTTCAGCTGTGTATCAGTATACATGTGTGTACGTGGTATGTGTGCGTGGTGAGTGTGCGTGTGTGCACACGCGTGTAGGTAATAGCCTCTGCAGTCAGGCCAGCTGAGCCTCGCCACGTAACTATGAACAAGTTACTTCCTCTCAGTTCAATGAAATGGGGATAAAATGACATAATCTGTAAAGATTTAAGCAGAGTAAATACTAAATAAAGACAGTAACGCATATTTCTTCTTTCTAAAGACAAGAGCATTTGAATTTTAATAGCAGTTATTTCTGAATTGCAGGGTGGCTCAGGATCTGTCGTTTTCTTTATGGGTATCTATTTTCCTGATCATTCTACTGGAATATGAACAAGAGATAAATATATAAGCATGAAAGCTATTTGTCCTTGGGTAACAGGACAAACACTCACAGCCCTTGATGAGTCCGGCTCCGTAGAGCAGAAGTGAGCTTAGCCAGCCCAGGCTGAGAACCTGGGCACCAGCCGGAAGTGGGACAGGCAGGCGAGCGGGCAGGGGAGGAGCAGGCGGCACAGCAAATTCCCCACATGTGCCAACCTGCTGACCTTGACCTGCCCCCGATCCCTCTCTCACCTGCAAAGTGGGGACAATAGTGACACCCTCCTGCCTGCCAACTGACCCAGAGAGTGCAAGCAGAGCACTGCAGAGACACACCTGTAGAGACACACCTGTAGAGACTCACCTGCAGAGACGGCACCTGCAGAGACAGCATTTAGGGCCAACACTGCTGCCTCGTCATCCTCATTGCTATTATCACTCCAGGAGCTGCCTAAGGACATGACAGAAAATTTGGCCCAGACCAGTCGTTCACAGGGAGCTCATCCCAACTCAATGCATTTTCCTCTGTGTGAATGTATTTTATTATTCTGTTTTCATAGTTATAATGTATCATGATAGTATGTGGTATATAATATGTGATGTATAATCATATATAATAGATTATAGATTACATATTTCATGCTAAATATTATATTGTTCATTTTATAAATTGCTATAAAGCAACATTTGTTGCAAAAATTACGAGACCCAAATCGGTAAGAATAGACATGGGAAATCCCTCTGAAATTCCCACCCCTGGGCATCACGTTCCACATTTTGTTTTCAAAAGTGGAATCTAATTTTTACTGATTCTCCCATTGCCCATATTTTCTGCTTAATAAGTAACAGTCATCTGTCTTTTACACACTTTAAAAAATTATTTTCGAAGTACTGAAAATAAAGGAAAATTAAAAATCATCCCCAACCCTCCTTTCTCACTACGCCAAATGGAAAAGCACAGAGCCTCCCTGGACCCATGCCGCCCTCCACGCAGGGGGGACAGCAAGCGACAGCATGCCACGTCCTTTCTAAGTGTCCCGGCCACATGCCCTCTGCGTGTGCTGAGCCGACCCGCCTACAGGGCTGCCGTGCATTGCACACCCACACACACGCAGAACTGCACAGAGAGAGCTGTCTCTACAGTCCCGGGTTCTGGCCGCAGTTTGCTTTCCCCCTTACACGGCCAGGCCTACCAATTTCCCACCTGGTGGGTTTCCCACCTGTCCTTTCAGGCGCACGGCGAGGGCAGGTCGCTCACTTGACCTTACTGCAGCCAGCTCCGCTGCAGCCCGAAGCCGTGTATTTTAAGGGTGGGGAGAGCGTGGGCCCCGAGGTTTGGCCCCCTGGGGTTTCTATCCTGGCCGTGCTGCCTGGAAGGTGTGAGAGTGTGACCCCTGACCGTGGGCTCCGGGGCCGGCACAGCAGCCTCAGCGCTGGGGGGCATCGGGTCCGAGGGGAGAGGTGCTCCGCCTGCCCAGCAAGCCGCTCAGTGGACAGGACCACAGCTGGCTGCAGCCCGGGCCTTAGGATCCGGGAGATGGGGGGTCCTAGACCCGATGGGGCCGAGGGGCAAGGGGGCTGTGGCCCTGCCAGCACAGCCTCAGCCGGGACGCGCACTCCTGTGCAAACGTGGCCTCACCCCCTCGGCACCCTCAGGTAATGCAAGAGTAGCACCCTCCCTTGTGGGGTGGCGAGGACTGTCCGCCATAGACACGGGCTGTCATGGTGTGCCCCCGCTGCTGGAAAAGCTGGCACTGCACCCCAAGTGTCGGGACCCCCTGCTCAGGGACCTTTCTTGCCCCGGGCAAGCCGGCTGACTGCTGCGGCCCAGGAGGGTGCTGGGACCCGTCTGGTCCCCTGGAAGCCGCTGTTTGCGTTCTACTGCGTGACCCTGTGCAAAGCCCTTGCGTCTCAGCAGCCTATCGGCTTACAGTGTGTTTTTCTCCGGTTTTATTTGCTTTTGCCTGCTTTCTAATCAAAGGGTGAAAAAGTTCTTCGATGTATTGAAGTTTCTGTTGAAGAAACACAATTGAGACCCTTCTTTGGTGATAAAAGCTGCATATTTGTATTTCATACAATGTAGCTAAAACTTAATGTAACTTGCTCCCGTTTTTCCCTTTGTTCTTTGGCTTAATGAATATCATTTATTCAGTATGAGATCTTTACAGTAAGTGAACCATGTGATAAAAACAAAAGCACATTAAATCTCGGGAGGTGGGGAGTGCCCCAAGATAAGGCTTTTCATAGATTCTTCCCTAAACATCTACGATGCCTTGCGGGATGCTAGGGTGCAGGACAGGGCACCCATGCCAGCCGTGCCCTCGTGGTTCACATCAGTGGTGGTGGTAACTGGGGTTTGCATGGCAGGAGCAGGGTGGGGTAAGTCAGGAAGGCTTCCTGAAGGAGGGGGCATCTGATCCAACTCCTCCAAGGTGCCTGGGAGTTAGCCGGGTACAGAGGCTCATGATGCAGGAGGCATTTTCCTTATTGTTGTTGCAAAGCACCCTGCTGTGGAGGGGTGACTGTCCCCAGCTGCAGGGCCACTCCCCAAGCCCCCTGAGTCAAGGTTCTCCAGAGCTGGCTCTGGGCAATGATTCATCACCCTCCATAACAGTGCCAGGGAGTTGTGGGGGTGCAGATACCAAAGCAAAAGTGACAGCAAGAGATACCTAAGCTGGCTCCAGTTCTAACCTCCTAGCTGTGCAGCCTTGGGCAAGTGGCTTCATTTCTCTAAGCCTTCATTTCTCAGAGAAATGAAGGAAAGATTTGTTACCAGCACAACTGTGAAAATCAGGTAAAACACCTCATCAGTTAGACACAATGGGTGTAACAGTGAGGGGGAAACAAAATAATGGTAATTTGAATAATATAGGTGTTTCTCTCTCACATTAGCACCTGGAGATGGGCAGTCCAGGGCTGGTCTGACTCTGCTTCCCGACATCCTTGGAGCTCCTTTCCATGCTCCCCAGTGCACTCTGCTCTCCAATATGGCAGCTTAATCTCCAGCCATCATGTTAGCATCCAGGAAACAGGATGGAGAAAGAGACTGCCCTAAATAGGGTCCTCGAAAGCAGCCACTGGGCAGAGAACTGCATGCACGATTGGGACTGCGTATTGGGATCCATCTTACAGGGATATGAGGTGACCTGGGCTAGGTGGGGGAGAAGTTGAGCTGTCCCAAGGGGAGCCCTGGAGCTGGGATGGCCCTTCAGTGCGGTGACTTGAGGCCAGTGGACCAGACTTTTCTAGTCTTTGGATGAACCGGTCATTCGATGTGGGACGCCCAAAGAAGGGGGCTCCCCTGAGTTACTTAGGGCAATGCCCAAAGGAGCATTGACGTGGGAGTCCTGCTCCATCAACTCTCCCAGCACCCAAGGAGTGAGTGCCTCAACCTGACGGAATTTAACAAAGGGGCTGGCGGTTGCCTTGGATACCTTGTTACAAGGATAGATATACCTGGCCGCAAAGGGGGCTGGGCAAAGCAGTTATGGTTTTGGGTGGTCATGAGTCCAATTAAACAAAGGTGAGTGGGTGGAGTGTTCTATGCAATGAAAGAACGGGAGATTGGACTTGGGGCGGGGGGGTGACAGGCAGCTTTCTCAGGATGCTCGTTGTGAGCTGGCTTCCAATGCTGAGAGTGAGATCCAACACAGCAGGCAAAGTTCAACCAGAAAATGTGCATTGGGGTTGACAGCACAAGCATGCTGGACACACAAGCCCCACCCCAAAGAGTTTTCCAATGAGTGGAAAGAATCACCAGGGAGCATCAAACCCCAGTGAAGGAAGAGCTCGGGGCTCCTGGGACCCACAGTGGGGATGGATGGGGCTCCAAGGGGCCAGCAGTCAGCTCGCCCTTGGACAGCTCACCTTGCTTAAATCAGGGGTGTTTGCCCACATGTCACCATCTGGGACTTTCCCCACTTCTGAAATTCAATGGGGGGTCACTCATGCCCCATACCAGGCACGGCTCTGCAGACCAGCTGGCCTTTGAAGGGGCCCTGGTTGGATGGGCAGTTTTCCCACAGTAGGAGGCCATTTGGGCAGAGGGGGCAGAGCAGGGGGGTGGCGGGGATGTCTAGGTGGGGTGGGGTGGGGTGGGACAGAGGCTTCCACATGGCTGGATTAAAGAGTAAATGGTGGTGGGCGCTGGGGGACACTGAAAGGCCAGTGGGGGCCAGGTGGGGATGGGCCATGGACACGGGACTGAGCATTAGGGGGAGCTGCAAACTCTCGGTCCCTTAGCCTCAAAGGTGACCCAGTGGACCCAGACACCCACTTCTTTATAGCCTGGGTGCAGACTCAGCCCCACCACCTTCTAGCCCCATGGTCTTGGTGAGTGGCTTAGCCTCCCTCGGACTCATCGTCCTCTTTCTGTAAAAGGGGATGATACAGTAAGTGCCCTGTAGGATGCTCGAGAGGCTTAGTGAGATGGTGTGCTGAAGCCTGTGTCACAGTGCCCGGCAGAAACAGGGGGCTCCCTGAGGACAGCCAGTACTGTCTGTAACCTTCATTTGAAATACCTGCATCAGTTATCCATTGCTGTGTAACAAACCACCCCAAAGTTTAGTGGCATGAAACACCAATCATTTATTTAGCTCAGAAGTCAGCACTTGGGGTACAAGGCCACCTGAAAGGCTCGTCTCTGCCCCAGTGGGCGTCAGCTGGGCCGGCTGGCCCAGGGGCTGGAGGGTCGACTTCCAAGCTGGCAAAGTGCACGGCTGGCGGGTGGGTGTTGGCTTCTGCCTGGAGTATGGCCGGCTGAAGACCGGGAGCCTCGGTTTCCATGCCGTGGGTCTCTCCACGTCACGGCTGTCTCCGTGTCATGGGTCTCTCCGCGTGGGCTTCTCAGGCTTCCTCGCAGCGCGGCATCTGGGTGCTGGAGGCACACGCTGCATCTCCTCTTATGACCTGCTCTCCGCAGTCCCATAGGGCCCCTTCTGCTGTGATTAGAGGCCCACTGAGAAAAAAGGGGCAGGAACACAGAGCCCCGACCTCTGCCTGACATGACACTGTAAGAAGAGCGCGTGCGATGGGAGCTCTCGTAGCAGCCATCCTGGGAAGCCCAGTCTGCAGAAGAACTAATGGAGAAGCTAAATGAGGGGGGATGCTTAAGATGCCTCCCTTCCTTCCCCCTGGTGTGGCCAGAGCCATGGTCACTCTCAAAGTTCTAAGACCATGACCCTGTTTGGAAAATGCTGAGGACAGAATCAACCCCTACCCCATCGCTGGTGGGCACGGGTCACCAGCCAGCCTAGAATACCTACAAACAAGTCCATAGTCCATTCGAATACCCACTTGATGGGTTCGGTTCTCCTGAGCTTCAAGCCAGGGCAAATGCACACTTCCTCTTCAACAGAGAGGATGCAGGATCATTAGGGTGACAGGTACCTGGGATCTCAGGCTGCGTCTCGGCTTCCACGTGCAGGGCTGCAGGGCAGGTGGGGCCCGAGCGTGCGGCCTGGCTGGGGAGCTCAGGAGGCCGTCCCTGCCCTCCCCACAGCCCATGCCATCCTGAACTTGGTCGTGAGTCAGCCAAGGGGCTCCACGCCTCCTCCTCTCCCTGCACATGGGCCCCGGAGCAGGTGTTTGCCGGCCGAGGTCGCTTTGCTTACATAACCCTTGTTCCATTTGGAGGGATGAAAAATCTCCCTGGGGATTACTGTAAACAGGCTTAGTTCACCCAAACACGGGAGAAAAGGTCAGCAGATTCTTCACGCATCCCCCCACCCCACCCCCTCACCCCCTCCACCCGGGCCTGCACCAAACCTCCCCACCGGCCCATCCGGGGCCTGGGACGGCAGTGGGGCCCGAGGGCCACCTGGGCTGCCCAGCACTGACTTGGGAGCCCTGGTCCTGCCCTGGCAGCCGTTTCCATCTCCATCTCAAACTGGGGGCGAGAAGCGGTGGGCGGGGCGGAGGGGAGGCTCTCAACAAACTACCTGCGGCAGAAGCTTGCTCCTGGAAAGACAATCTTTTAGGAAGACGGAGCTGAGCAGGCACTCATTTTCTTGGGCGTCATGTGCCATGGCACCATGGGCAGCTGTGGCACCAGTAGCAGAGGCTGCTGTGGACATGGGGCATTGTCCACAAACCATCCCCTAGCTCCGTCCTGCCCCCACCCCACGAGACGGCTCATCAAGCCCACCCTACAGATCAGAGACTGAGGTTCAGAGAGGTGAGGGTCTCGCCTGCCACTGGCTGTGGAAACATAGAGATAGGTTTTGTTCATCACGATTGGGGGTCCCCAGTTAGATAGGCTGTGCACCCCACACTGCTCGACTTCCCAGCACTAAGGGCCAGGAGTGTCCCTTTAGGAAACCTGGGGAGCCCATCCCTAGCCTGGAGGTTCTCCACGTCTGGCCTCCAGGCCTGTAGCAGGTGTCACCTGGGGACAGGTGAGAAAATCAAATTCTTGGCACCACCCTGGCCTATTGGACTGGGTACTTTGGGGTACACACCGGTGAGGCTGATACAAGCTCAAGCCTGAGATCCGCTGCCTTGAGCTGAGGCATGTCTACCCCCAGCTCTTGGGAGGTGCAGGGACAGTCCTTGCAAGTCCCACAGAGCAGCTCGGGGCAACTCCAGCACAAGTGGGGGGCGCTGGGTGCACCCTGCTTTCACCCTGGAGTTCAGCTCGCACCCTGCCCAAGCACAGATAGGGGTCAGGCTGAGAATGGAGGCTTCTCTCGGGCTTTGGCTAAACCGGGGTGGGGGGCTGTGCAGATGGGGCCCGGGACCCCCATGCATGCATCCTGAAGGCCACCACAGGGACTGCTGGCCCAGGCAGGAGCCCGGCCACCACCGAGGGTGAGCAGATACAAAGTAGGGCTTGGTGGGGGGCTCAGGGTCACGAGGATGGCTTGGGGGAGGGGAGCGTGGGAGGGGGCAGAGACATTGGGTGGTCTTGGGCAAGTCCATGAACGCCCCAGCCAGAGTGCCCAGCCGTGAAATGGAAAAGACCAGTGTGGCTGCGCCCCTAGCTCCGCTGCTCCAGGGTACATTGTCACAGAACGCTCCCGTCATGCACAACTGACGCTTCTTTGCCTTCGGGCGCACAGACCCCTGACCGTGTGCCGGCCACGGAGAGGAAGCACAGAGCCAGGTGTATGGGGCCCGGATGCTGGCCACACACCTTGGGGGCCCAAGGGGGGGTGCAGACACCCACCTGGGTTCCTCCGAGTTCCTGCCCAGTGAGGCCTTGCATGGGGGAGGCATGGCAAAGGTGGGGACACGGGGACAGCGGCCATTTCCTGATACCTCCTGTGGGCTGGGCAGCGTCCCGCGTTCTCTGCTCCCATCTGCATCACTATTGCACCCATTTCCCAGAGATCCCCAGCCCGGCTAGCCTGAGGCGGGATTGGACCACAGCTGATGTGGGGTCCGCTGTCGTGGGGCGCTCCTTGGGCCCCTCCTGCAGGCTGGCTCATGGGGACAGAGGAAGAGGCACATGAACCATGTATGTGAGCTAAAGAGGGTCAGCTTGGTCCACTGCTTTATTTTTGGGGTCCTTTTAGGGGGGTGGAGAAAGCTGGGGAACCATCCAGGCAGACAACAAGCCCCACCCCTCACCTCCTACTCAGATGGAGCAAGGGTGGAGGCTCCCTTTCCCTGGCCTCAGTTTCCCCACCAGGTGAGGGTATGAGGACACTTCCACTCAGAAGCCCCCGGACCATCCAGGCTCTGCCCCTCAGCAGTGTGACTGGGGTGCAGCCAGGCAAGTCCACAAGCCTCAGTTTGCTCACCATGCGGTGGGGGTGGCGGTCAATCCCCTCTAGGGGGCATGAATTGTGCCCAGTGTTTGGCCCTGAAAAGTGACTCAAACAAGGGGAGCAGCTGCTGGGGGTTCATGACGGCGGTGAGGACAGTGATGTCCATGGCTGGCCTGGCTCACTGCGGTCTGCATGGCTGCATTCCAGCCCCCAGACCCAGCGCTCTTACCCCGGGCCTTCCACCCACCCCCAACTTCCTGGGGCGGCCGGTCTCTTGGAATGTGCCTGGTCTGTGCGACTCGGGTCTTTGCTCACCCTAAATAACAGCTTCAGTAAACACAGGAAATGCGGTTTTGTTCCCAGACACGAGAGCCTGAGACCACGATAGATGGGTCTGAACAGAAATGCTCCTTCCAGGAAAGGCCCTGGCCAAAGGCTGAAATCATGACCTTCCCTGGATTCTAGATGCAGGCATGGTCCCCATGTTCAAGCCAGGTCCAGCTCCTTGGGAGGAACACTCCCAGATTTGGGGCAGGGGTGTCTCTGAACCTCCTGGGGGAGCTGATGTCACACTCTGAGGTCCCAGTTATCACACAATTGCTCTGGTGATCTCCACAATGGAGGTGCCCCGACTTCTGTTCTTACATTCTGAAGTGCCAGGTTTGGAAGAAGGGAGGAGCCAGAAAGACGGATGGATGGATGGATGGGGAATGGATGGATGGATGGATGGATGGATGGTTGAATGGATGGGTGGGTAGATAGATGGGTGAGAAATGGATGGATAGTTGGATGGATGGATGGGTGGATGGGTGGATGGGTTGATGGATGGGTAGATGGATGAATGGGTAGATGGATGGATGGGTGGATGGGTGAATGGATGGATGGGTGGATGGATGGATGGGTGGATGGATGGGTAGATGGATGGATGGGTGGATGGATGAATGGGTAGATGGATGGATGGTGGATGGAGGGGTAGATGGACGGATGGGTGGATGGGTGGACGGATGGATGGATAGATGGATGGGTGGGTGGATGGATGGGTAGATGGATGGAGGGTGGATGGAGGGGTAGATAGATGGATGGGTGGATGGGTAGATGGATGGGGAATGGGTGGATATATGGATGAATGCTTAAATGGATGGGAAATGGATGGATGGAGAATGGATGGCTGGCTGGCTGGATCGATGGATGCATCAGTAGATGGCATGAGGGAAAAAAGAACACTTCTCAGGAATTCATTCATTGTTTTTCTGCTAATGCTTGAGGAATACAATATTAAATATAAGAGAAAGAGGGAGTGAGGATGATTGGAGGCACTGGCACACCACGTGGAGCCCTTACTGCAAGTCATGGCCCACCACGCTTGTGTGCAGTGGTGTGAGAGGGAGAGTTAAACCCACGAAGGGCTAGGTGCAGTTTCTATAGGGGCTTCACCCCTGCATTATATAAACTTAAATCAAAGCACTCACGTTGAGTATATCAAACCCGTCTCCCCGATTCTTCCAGAAGCAGCACCCCAAGTGGCTTCGTCCCCACCCTCCAGCCCGAGCTGAGCGAACCTCACCTGTGAACTTCACACCGTTCCTTACACGAAAGTTCAGGATGCCAGAGAACGATGACCAGTCCGTCCAGCCCCGTGGCCCACGTCTGGGGGCAGTGGCCTCCATGGGGCCCAAGGGTCCGACTGCCCTGACGGACCTCAGTGGCAGCACGGACATCAGAGGTGTCCTTCGTAGGCGGCTGAGGGGAAGCTCAGATGGGGGAAGCATCACAGCAAACCCATAGCAATCATCATAATGCCAGGGTGAGCTCTGGCCTCGGCCAAGCCAAACAAGGGGCTTGTCATGGTGGTTTATGGATCCCTTAGTTTATGGGCTGCCCGGCCTGCACCGTACGTGGCAATAGGGTGAATTCTATTGTATCTGAGTTTGCAGGAAAAGCCAACCCTGTAGACCAACCCGGGTGCCTCTGCCTGGATTCCCTGGATACAAGTTTCTCCAAAGACTCGTCAATCCACCCGCTTTCTCAATGGCTTTTTGCCCACGGGTCATTCTTCAGCAGAGCCCAGCTGCCTTCCCTCCAGCTTGCCCGGAATGAGCTTAATTCAGTATTAATCTTCTCCTAATCTTTGCCCAAGGGCCAGGCTTGAGCACAAACCTCCTTAGCCCTGACTGCCCGTTAGAATCATCCAGAAAGCTTTAAGAGACAGATATGCCCATGGTCACCCCCAGACATTTGGGGTGGCACCAGGCCCTGGGATTACTAAGCCCTCCCCAGGCCCAGGTGATTGTAAGTGAAGCCCAGGTGAGAACCTCGGCTGGTTCCTACTCAGGCGCAGCAGGGTCATCTGGGAGGGGTGCTGAGATGGCCACCCCAGCCTCACACTCCCTTCCGAGCCCATAGGCACCAGGGGCCCCAGGAGCTGATGTTTTCCAAAGTGGTTTCTCATGCAGGCGGGAGTGACCGGTGTCTGGGGAGATGCTGTTTGCCCAAGTGCCCGTTTCCTTCACTGGAAGTGGCTCCTGCAAAGGAGGGGGACACACTCTGCTGCCAGCCGGGCCTCTCACCTAGGCTCCCTGCCCCCCACCCCAATCACCCTAGGAAGAGGGTTTCAAAGTAACATGCCCTGACTAGCAGTGTCAGTGTCACCTGGAAACTTGTTAGAAATGTAGATTCTCGGGCCCCATCCCAGACCTGCTGAGTCTAAAACCCTGGGGTAGGGCCCAGCAACTGGAGTTTTTAGTGGCCCTGCTGGGGTGGTCTCTCAGGCAGGCTCACATCAGAGAACCCCCAACTCAGAAAGACGAAGATGAGGCATTTTCTGAAGACCCCCCCCCCCGCCTCCTGTGTGGCCCCCTCTGGTCCTTGACCTGGGCACTGAGGCACCTCCACCGATGTGGCTTCAGGGCTGAGAATCCCGCAGACAGGGGGGGCTGGCCATCACCCACTGGGCAGAGCTGCAGACAGCAGAGCCCCGGCCCTGGACACAGGGTCCAGGAGACCCACCAGTCCCGGCTGCCCATCCCCGGCCCACGGCCGGCTCGGCTCAGCCCCGTGTCCCTCCACCACTTCCCAGACCCACCCACCGCACAGCCCTGAGCCCTGCCCAGAACTCAGCAGTCAAGATAAAACAGCAATGCCATACTTTTAAGTTAAAATTAATGCCAAAAAATCCATGATAAGCAAATACTGACAGGATCCGGCCCTGAACTCGCATGGAGCCCAGGAGCTCCAGAAGCCCCTCTAGCTCTGAGCACACAGACCTCATTTGCCTCAATCTATCCCTAGCCCTGGTTCCAATAAAACTTTATTTACATGAACAGACTGGCCAGTGGCACCCGGCAGTAATGTAGCTGTTTGAATTTTTAAATATTGTACTAAATTATTTTTATCTTGATTACCAAGATGTCCAGCATCCCTTAAATTTTGCCCCTTGGTCCCAGCCCTGCTCCACACGCTTCTGTAAAGCTGCACTGGCCTCAAACATCCCACAACATGATGGCTCGTGGAATTCCCCGGTTTCCCAGACCTAAGGCCAGAGGTGCCGGGTCTCCCAGCGGACCCTGAGTCCGGCAGCCCGAGGCTGCTCAGGCGGGTCCTGCCCTTGCCCACAGGGTCTGTGTGTTCACAGAGAACATTCCCGGATCCATTGCTGCTGACGGGGCAGAGCCCTTGCCAGGGGGATTTGCATCAAAGTCTTCTCAACTTTAATGGTGTATGACATTTTTGAGACAAAATACGGCCTGGCTAATCATATTTTAATAGCTCCACCTTTATAAGTGGCCTGACTTGGAGTATATACAGTAATATTTTAATTCCCCAGCTCTGATGAGCCCCATTCCAACCAGGTATTCAATTTCTCCATTTATAAATTTCGCTCCCAGATGTTGGATGCCAGGGAACACTGCCGAACAACTATATGAATACAATATTTAATATTAGATGTCAGTTTGGGTGTTCCACTCAATTTCCTGGAAAGAGCTTGAAACTCCTCTCATTTGGGTGGAATATCCAATCAGTTCCATACTCCGAGGCCCAGCCCGATTGCCATGTAATACCACATAACTAAGTTCTCTAATTTCTGAAATGCAAATTTGGAGCAGATGTAGGAAAAGTGTGGCGTTTATTTCCAAATGCAACAGTTATCAGGGCGGGGCCACCGGGAGGGGTAATTAGCAGGGGGCCGCGTTCCCGATTGCGCCCCTCTCACCCAGGGGTCCTGCTGGGTGACGCGCTCACATGCGCAGGGTGGGCAGGGAGGGTGGGCCAGGTGCCCAGGTGCCAGGGGAGGGAGGCAGGAATGTAGGGCCGGACAGGTTTTGCATCTAACATAGAATCCTTAGAAACAGCGGGCTGCTGCATCTGGACGGTGGGCCCCACTGCGTGTCATCCCGCCTCGTTTTGAACACAAGTCCTCTGACGCTCAGAGAGGCTGTCTGGTGCTTTGACATCACACAGCCTGGCTGGAAGCCAGATTTTAGTCCTGCTCAGTCCTGCGCTCACTCAACGCTTTTTCTTCCTTCTGGGTGGGTCACTGGGTCCTTGGAGACTCAAGGGGGTTTCTGTTCCCCATCGAGGCCCTCTCAGTGATCCTAACGTGTGCACTCAGCCCCCGGCTCCGAGGGTGCAGGAGCCGTGCACAATGGATGCCTCCCTGCAGGAACCATGGCTGCACGTCTCGAGGGTTGGTTCAGTCCTTGGTTTCCCCAGGAGGAGGGATGACGGGGTCCCTGGTACGCCTTCGCCAGACGAGGAAATAAACCCAGGTACTTTGGGCCTCTCATGGGAAATGGGGTGAACAGTCCATCTTCGGGCCTGTGCCGGGTGCTGGGCCTGGCGTCACCCAGTGTGTGGCCTTGCTGCTGTCCGGCCCCTGGAGG
>PVIY010050449.1:0-16204 GCA_004026745.1 Myrmecophaga tridactyla
GACCTTTCTGATGGTTTCTATGGAGATGTGAACCACCCAGTTGTGGGTGGTAACTTTTTATTAGGTAGTTTCCACAGAGATGTGTTTTCACCTATTCAAGGTAGAGTTGCTTACTGCAGCCTTTTAAGAGGAAACCAACTTGGAAAAAAGCTCGAGAGCCACCAGAGTCCATACAGCCAGAGACCTTCGGAAATGAAGAAGGAAAACATCCCCAAGGGAGCTACGTGAGCAAGAAGCTGGGAAAGAAAGCTAGCAGACTTTGCCACATGCCCTTCCAGCTGAGAGAGAAACCCCGAACTTCATTGGCCTTTCTTGAGTGAAGGTAACCTCTTGTTGGTGCTTAATTTGGACATTTTCATAGCCTTGCCTTAATTTGGACATTTTCACAGCCTTAGAGCTATAATCTTGCAACTTATTAAATTCCCCTTTTTAAAAGCCTTTCTGTTTCTGGTATATTGCATTGTGGCAGCTTGCAAACTAGAACATGCAGTGAATAAAGAAGTGCACTGGGGAGAAAGAAGGAAATATTCACCTTCCGCATTTGGAGAATTTCTGATATTCTTGCAAGCAGTGGGGACAACGAAATCAATTGGCCAAGCCCTCTATCTTGGGGGTCGCACTTATGAAACTTATTCCTGCAAAGGATAGGCTAAGCCTACTTAAAATTAGGCCTGAGTCACCCCCAGAGAAACTCTTTTGTTGCTCAGATGTGGCCTCTCTCTCTAACCCAATGTGGCAAGTGAACTCACTTCTCTTCCCCAACCCCCACATGGGACATGACTCTCAGGGGTGTAAATCTCCCTGGCAATATGGGACAGGACTCCCAGGATGAGCCTGGATCTAGCATCAACGGATTGAGAAAGCCTTCTTGACCAAAAGGGGGAAGAGAGAAATGAGGCAAAATAAAGTGTCAGTGGCTGAGTGATTTCAAATAGAGTTGAGAAGTTATCCTGGAAGTTATTCTTATGCATTATATAGATATCCCTTTTTAGTTTATGGTGTATTGGAGTGGCTAGAGGGAAGTACCTGAAACTGTTGAGCTGTGTTCCAGTAGCCTCATTTCTTTAAGATGATTGTATAATGATACAGCTTTGCAATGTGACTGTGTGATTGTGAAAACCCTGTGTCTGATGCTCCTTTTATCTAGGGTTTGGAGACATGAATAAAAAATATGGATAAAAATAAACAAATAATAGGAGAGACAAAAGTTAAAATAAATTGGGTAGATGGAAATGCTAGTGGTCGATGAGAGGGAGGGGTAAGTGGTATGGTATGTATGAGATTTTTCTTTTTCTGGAGTGATGCAAATGTTCAAAACATTGATCACAGTGATGAATACACAATTATGTGATGATATTGTGAGCCATTCTTTGCATACCATGTATGGAATGTTTGTATGTAAAGAATGTTTGTATGTGAAGATTTATCAATAAAAAACATATAAAAAACTATGGGATGCAACAAAGGCAGTGCTGAGAGTGAAATTTGTTCACCCACATGCTTATATTAAAAAAGAAGAAACAGCAAAAGTTGAGGAATTAACTTTTCACCTGGAAGAACTAGAGAAGGAACAACAAAGTAACTCGAAGCCAACAGAAGGAAAGAAATAATGAAGATTAGAGCAGACATAAATGAAATTGAGAATATGAAAACAATAGAATCAACAAAACCAGAAATTGGTTCTTTGAGAAAATCAATAAAATTGATGAACCCTTAGCTAGGCTGACAAAAAAAAAGAGAGAGGAGTCAAACAAATGAAATCAGTAATGGGAGAAGGGACATAACCACTGACCCCACAGAAATAAAGCAGGTAGTGGGAGGATACGATGAGCAGCTATATGCTAATAAAGTAGATAATAGAGATGTAATAAACAACTTCCTAGAAAAGCATGAACAAGCAACATTGACTCAAGAAGAAATAGATGACATCAACAAACCAATCAAAAATAAAGAGATTGAATCAGTGATCAAGAAGCTCCAATAAAGAAAAGTCCAGGACCAGATGGCTTCATATGTGGATTCTGCCAGGCATTCAAGAAAGAATTAGTACCAATCCTGCTCAAACTCAGAAAAAAATTCAAGAGGAGAGAAAGCTACCTAACTCATTCGAACATGCCAAAATCACCATATTAAAGCCAGACAAAGATACCACAAGAAAAGAAAATTACAGACCAATCTCTTTAATGAATATAGAAGCAAAATCCTCAACAAAGTATTTGCAAATTGAATCCAGCAGCACATCCAAACAATTACACAACGTCTTCCAAATGCCATTTCTTCCAGGTATGTAAGGCTGTTACAACACAAAAAAATCAATTAATATAATACACCACATCAATAAATCAAAGCAGAAAAAACATATGATCACCTCGATTGATGCAGAAAAGGCATGTGACAAAATTCAACATCCTTTCTTGATGAAAACACTTTAAAGACTAGGAATAGAAGGCAACTTCCTCAACATGATAAACTGAATATATGAAAAGCCCACTGCTTACATCATACTAAATGCAAAAAGACTGAGAACTTTCCTCTATGATCAGGAAAAAGTCAAGGATGCCCACTGTCTCCATTGTTATTCAGCATTGTTCTGGAAGTCCTAGCAGAGCTATTAGACAAGAAAATGAAAGAAAGGCATCCAAATTGGAAAGGAAGACGTAAAACTCTCACTGTTGGCAAACAACATACTATGTGTTGAAAATCCTGAAAAATCTACAGCAAAGCTACTAGAGCTAATAAATGAGTACAGCAAAGTGGCAGGGTACAAGATCAACACCCCAAAATCAGCAGTGTTTCTATACACAAGTAATGAGCAATCTGAGGAGGAAATCAAGATAAAAACTGCATTTACAATGGCAAATAAAAGAATCAAATATTTAGGAATAAATTTATCTAAGGACACAAAAGACCTATATATAGAAAACTACAAGAAATTACTAAAAGAAATCATGGAAAACCTAAATAAATTAAATGATGTAGCATGTTCATGGATTAGAAGGCTAAATATAATATAAGATGTCAATTCTACCCAAACTGGTTTATAAAATCAATAATATACCAATTAAAATCTCAACAACTTACTTTGCAGAAATAGAAAATCCAATAAACAAGTTTATTTGTAAGGACAGGGTGCCATGAATAGCTAAAAATATCTTGAGAAAGAAAAATAAAGTTGTAAGTCTCTCATTATCTGATTTTGAAGCATATTACAAGTCCACAGGGGCTAATAAGTATGGTACTGGTATAAAGATAGATGTACTGACAAATGAACTTAAATTGAGTGTTCAGAAATAGACCTTCCCATCTATGGACAAGATATCTTTGATAAGGCAGTCAAGCCAAACCAGCTGGTACAGAGCAGCTTCTTCAATAAATGATGTTTGCCAATCTGGATATCCATATGCAAATGAAGGAAAGAGGATCCATATCTCACACTCTACAAAAAATCAACTCAAAGTGGATCAAAGTCCTAATCATTAGAGCTAAGACTATAAAACTTTTAGACGAAAATGTAGCAAAATACCTTGTACATCTGGTGATAGGAGGTGTTTTCCTAGACCTTACACTCAAAGTACAAGCAACAAAAAAGAAATAGGTAAATGGGCTCTCCTCAAAATTAAACACTTTTGTGCATCAAAGAACTTTGTCAGGAAAATGAAAAGGCAGCCTATGCAATAGGAGATAATATTTGGATATCAGATAAGCAATTAAAATCCATAATATATAAAGAGATCATACAACTCAATAATAAAAGGACAAACAACCCAATGAAATAATGGGCAAAAGACATGAATTGACACTTTTCAGAAGAGGAAATACAAAGGGCTAAAAAGCATGTGAAAAAAGATGCTCATTGTCACGAGCTATTAAGGAAACAAAATTCAAAACCACAATGAGATATCATCTCGCACACTAGAATGGCTATTATCAAAGAAACAGTAAACATCAAGTGCTGGAGAGGATGTGGAGAAAGAGGCACTTATTCACTGTTGGTGGGAATGTAGATTGGTGCAACCTCTCTGGAAGGCAGTTTGGCAGTTCCTCAGGAAGCTAACTAGAGAATTGCCATATGATCCGGCAGTCCCATTGCTAGGTATATATTCAGAGGAACTGAATGCAAGACACAAATAGACGTTTTCACACCGATGTTTAGAGCAGCATTATTCATGATGGCTAAGAGATGTAAAACAGATGAGTGGCTTTTCAAGCTGTGGCATATAGACACAATGGAATATTATGCAGCTGTAATACAAAATAAAGTCATGAAGCATGTAACAACATGGGTGAATCTCAAGGACATTATGCTAAATGAAATTAGTCAGAAACAGAAATACAAATACTGCATGGTCTCACTAATGTGAAC
Organism: Myrmecophaga tridactyla; assembly: GCA_004026745.1. Classification (NCBI taxonomy): domain Eukaryota; kingdom Metazoa; phylum Chordata; class Mammalia; order Pilosa; family Myrmecophagidae; genus Myrmecophaga; species Myrmecophaga tridactyla. The sequence continues at coordinate 4,364 of PVIY010050449.1, forward strand.
TAACATTAATGAGTGAACTTTGAGAGTTAAAACAAAGAACACAGGTTATAAGAAGATAGAAAGAGGGTAGAGATTGGGCATTTGGTGCTGAAGGAGTAAAGAATGTGCAACAGGACTGATTGTGAAGATTCAGATATAGATAACACAATACTACCTGATTGTAGCACAATAATATAAGCACACAGAATGAAGATGAATGTGAGTATGGTTGAGGGCAAAGGGCTGGGGGCATGTATGAAACCAGAAGAAAGATAGAGGATAAAGACTGGGATGGTATAACTTAGGAATGCTTAGAGCGAGCAGTGATGGTGATTAAATGAATAGATGTAGGAATGTTTTTCATGAAGGAGAACAAATGGATGTCAAAATTGCAAGGTGTTGAGAATGAGATAGTATACAGGAAAACAATACAATTAATGCAAGCTAGGGTCTATATTTAACAGTAATACTGTAATATGTTTTCATTGAATGTAATAAAGACAGTATACCAAAACCAAATGTCAGTAAGCAGTGGTATGGGGGAGTGGTATGGGATTCTTTGAGAAAGAAAAGGAAATGTCCTCATATAGATGGTGGTGGCAAAGGCATGGCTATGTGATAATACCAGTAACCAATGATTTTTTTGTACTTGGGTTGGATTGTATGATGTGTGAATAAAACTGTTTAAAAATGAACAGAGAGATACAAGTACTAGAGAAAATGTGGAAGAAGAGATGTACCCTTTCACTGTAAATTGGGAAGCATAGTGGTGCAGGATCTCTAAAGGTCAGTGTGGTGGCTCCACAGGAGGCTACAAGTGGGGTTGTCCTATGATCCCGCAACTCCATATAACTGGAGGAACTAAGAGTGCAACACCAATGGACACTTGCACACAGGTGTTAATGGTGGCATTGTTTGTGATCCGAAATGAATGGAGGTGGCCTATGGGTGCAATGATTCAGGAATGGAAGGGGAAACTATGGTGTATGCATACAATGGACTACTGAGTGGGTGCAGGAAGGAATGAAGTTGTGAGGCATGCAGATAGGTGAATGAAACTCAAGGACAATATGTTGAATGAAATGTCAGAAACAAAAAGATAAATAGTATGATGTCACACTCATGTGGAGTAACTTTGATATACAAACTTAGAGAATTGAATTGGAGAGCAAAGGCTATCAGGTTGGAGTCTATGCCAGTTTGAAAGGATTTATGTATCCTAAAAAAGCCATGTTTTAATCCTAATCAGTCTTGTGGGAGCAACTGTTTCTTCTAATCCCCATTCAGTACTATAGGTTGGAAATTTGATTAGGTTATCTCCATGGAGATGTGACTCAATCAATTGTGGGTATTAAACTTGATTAGATGGAGATGTATCTCCACCCATTCTACATGGGTCTTGATTAGTTTACTGGAATCCTATAAAAGAGGAGACATTTTGAAGAGAGTACCTTTTTGAGAATGAGGAGAGAGCTGCAGACCCATGACAGAGGGATGAGAGAACCACAGAGTCCACCAGATAGTGACCTTTGGAGATGAAGAAGGAATATGCATCCTGGGGAGCTTCATGAAGCAAGAAGCCTGGAGAGAAAGCTAGCAGACACCACCATGTTCACTGTGTACCCTTCCAGCTGAGAGAGAAATGCTGAACATTAATGGCCTTCTTGAACCAAGGTATCTTTCCCTGGATGCCTTAGATTGGACATTTCTATAGTGTTGTTTTAATTGGGACAATTTTAATTTTACAGCCTTAGAACTGTAAACTAGCAACTTACTAAATTCCACCTTTTTAAAACCATTCCATTTCTGATATATTGCATTCCAGTAGCTAGCAAACTAGAACAGGTTTTGGTACCAGAGATGTGGGGTGCTGCTGTGGTTTGCAAATACCAAACATGTTGGAATGGCTTTTTAAGTGGTTGAGGGGAAGATTCTGGTGGAGTTGTGAGAAGCTTGATAGAGAAGGCCTAGAACGCTTTGAGGAGACTGTTGGTAGAAATGTGAACTCTAAAGATACTTCTGACAAAGCTCTAGTCAGAGATGAGGCGTGTGTTATTGCAAGCTGGAAGGAAGGTGATCCTTGTTTTAAAATGGCAAGTAATCTTGCAAAATTGACTAGTGGCTTTGGCTGGAAGGCAGATTTTTAAAGTCATGAACTTGGATATTTAGCAGAAGAGATTTCAAAATTAAATGTGGAAAATACAGCCTGGTTTATCCTCCCAGCTTATAGTGAAATGTGACAGGGAAGAGATAAGCTGAGAATTGAACTCTTGTGTACAAAGAAATCAGAAATTAATCTTCTGGAAAATTCTGGGCTTCCAGGAAGGGAGACCCCAGGGAACATGAGGATTTAGCCAAATGTCGAACCAGCCAGCAATTTCAGGAAAATCCAGGATTGGAGATGGAGTTATTCAGGAAGGATTTGTGGAAACTCCTGCTGTCTGATGGGCATGATCCTTCGTTACTACATAGAAAGCCAACAAGAGTACTGTGGGACCTGTATAAACAAAGATGCTGCCAGTCTGGACTGGGGGGTTCAGAAAAGGGACAGTGTGAAGGTAAAATAACTTCAGAGGCAGAACCATGGAAGTTGAGGTCTGAAGTAAAGAAGCCATGGGCCAGGAGAGCAGGCCCACCCAAACACATGGAGAGGGTGAGTTTGCCCCAAAGGCAGAGGATGGGCCTTCCACATCATTGTAGTGGAAGAGTCTTGCCGCCTCAGGCCTTGGAGAGGGTGCAGCACACTCCTTGGGGATTGGGGAGAGTCTGGCTGCCACCACATGGAGGGGTTGACCGTGTGCCCTGCAGAAGGCAGAGAGCCCAGGTGCAGCCCCAATGCTTGGAATGGGTGGAGCTGAGAAAAAGGTGGTCTCCCCAATGTCCCCCAAGGTTGCATTCAAACAGAAACAAGCCACTGTGTAGGCCCTTGGAAAGGGTGGGACTGCCACTTTCTAAAGCCTTGAAGATAAATGACTCTCAGACTTTGAAATCTAATGGACTTTGCGCTGCAGGTTTTCAAAACTGATTAGGTCCAGTGACCCCTGTGTTCCTTCCAATTTCTCCCTATGGAAATGGGTATATGTATCCTATGACTGTTCCTCCTTTGCATGTTGGCAGCAAATAACTTGTTGACATTTCACAGGTCCAGAGCCAGAGGAGAATTTTGCCTTAGGACAGACCATGCCTGTAATTAACTTTGATGAGACTGTATTGGTCTTACCCTTGTCATGTATTTGTGTTGTTACTGAAACGTTATCTGATGTTGTTATGGAATGAATTTATTTTGTATATGGGAAAAGCATATCTTTTTTAGTGTCCAGGGGGTGGAATGTGCTGGTTTGAAAGGATTTATGTACCCTAGAAAAGCCATGTTTTAATCCTAAAGAATTTTGTGGGAGCAACCATTTCTTCTAATCCCCATTCAGCACTATAGATTGGAAACTTGATTAAGTTATCTCCATGGAAATGCAATTCAATCAATTGTGGGTATTAAACTTGATTAGATGGAGATGTGCCTCCACCCATTCTACATGGGTCTTGATTAGTTTACTGGAATCCTATAAAAGAGGAGACATTTTGGAGAGAGCCCCTTTTTCAGAATGAGGAGAGAGCTGCAGAATTGTGACAGAAGGATGTGAGAATCACAAAGTTCCCCAACCAGCAACCTTTGGAGACGAATAAGGAAAATGCCTCCCGGGGAGCTTCATGAAGCAAGAGGCCTGGAGAGAAGGCTAGCAGACGTCTCCTCATTAACCATGTGCCCTTCCAGCTGAGAGAGGAATGCTGAACGTCATTGGCCTTCTTGAACCAAGGTATCTTTTCCTGGATGCTTTAGATTGGACATTTCTACAGTCTTCTTTTAATTTGGACAATTTCACAGCTTTAGAAGTGTAAACTAGCAACTTATTAAATTCCGCCTTTTAAAGCCATTCCATTTCTGGTATTTTGCATTCCGGCAGTTGGTAAACTAGAACAGGGTCTATTGTAAAAGTTCCTAGATTGTAAACTCTAACAGCATTCACATCTATTTCAGAGGTGTAACTGTTTTTTTCTAAGTTCTGAGATGCCGAGCTATTTGTGTATAACCTGGTCATTTCCTGGAACTTTGGGTATTTGTGTGACACCTGAGACTCAGAGCTAGAGCTCTGAAGCTATGAAAATCAGTATTACCCCGTATAGCAACTGTTTAAAAAGTTGAAAAAGTGACCAAACTTCAAGTAGAGATATGAATGAAGCTGATCTGGATAGGAATAAGGTGTATCAGAATACAGTGTAAAGGATGATATTGTCCTTTTAAAACTTCAACTTCTGTGTGAGACCAAATGAAGAGATGTTTATTTTGTGCAAAATTTATATTTTTGGTAGTGCATTATCTAATTTAACTTGTATGGACAGCTTATTGGAACACTATAAGTACATGGACTCTTGATTAGGGAGTGAGATGCTGTTGGTTTGTACAGGCTTGTATGATGCGCTGATACACTCCAGAGTAATTTAGGCAGAGAATAAAATAGTATTTGCAAAGTCCCCTTGGTGGACTGGGAAGAACAGAGGAAATATTAAATTTCCCCATCTGGAGAATTCCTGATATTCTCTCAAACAATTGGAACAACCAATTCAATAGACTGAGCCCTTGATCTTGGGGCTCACCCCTATGAAGCTTATTCCTGTGAAGGACAGGCTAAGCCTACTTAAAATTAGGCCTAAGAATCACCCCCAGAGAATCTCTTTTGTTGTTCAGATGTGGCCTCTTGCTCTGTAATTCAACTCAGCAGGTAAACTCACTGCCCTACCCCCTACACAGGACATGACTCCTAGGGATGTAAATTTGCCTGGTAATTCTGGGGACAAACCAGGACCTGGCATCATGGGATTAAGAAAGTCTTCTTGACCAAAAGGGGGAAGAGAGAAATGAGACAAAATAAAGTTTCAGTGGCTGAGAGATTTTAGAGTTAAGAGGTTATCCTAGAGGTTCTTACACATTATATAGCTATCCCTTTTTAGTTTATGGTGTTTTGGGGGTGGCTGGAGGGAAATACCTGAAACTGTAGAGCTGTGTTCCAGAAGCCTTGATTCTTGAAAATGATTATATAACTAAATAGCTTTTAGTGTCCGTGAGATTGTGAAAACCTTGTGTCTTATGCTTCCTTTATTCAGGGTATGGACAGATGAATAAAAAAATTAGGACAAAAAATAAATAATAAGGGGGTGTTAAGGGATTAACAAAATTGGGTAGATTGCAATACTTGTGGTCAAGGAGAGGGGGGGGTAAGGAGTAAGGGATGTGTAGGTTTTTTCTTTTGTCTTTTTATTTCTTTTCTGGAGTGATGAAAATGTTCTAAAAATGATCATGATGAATACACAGCTGTGTGATGATATTGTGAAAAAAACAAATTTTTTTTTTAAAATTAAATTATACACTTTAAATGGGTGAATGTATGGTATGTGAATTGTACCTCAATAAACCTGTTACAAAAAAAATTTCAATAAAAATAAAAACAAACAAAAATCCCCCTGGAACAGAGTTCTGGAGAGGTTCAGTATTAAGCAGGAAAATGTAGTTCTCAAAAGTCTTGTGGGACAACTTAATTCCCACAAATTCTGATATCTCTAAATAAAGACTGTTTAAAATGAATTCTGTGACCCCCATGAACTTCCACTATGAAATCAGAGGAATGTTTACATGGGGGAAATTTCCCCTAAAAACTGTTGAAAACATTTGGGAAGAAAGATGCTAAAATGGTGGCCATATCAATGACCTACTGTATAGTGTAAGGAATTATTGCTGGACCTTTGGTGCTGAAACCTAATAGCTACCATCTATTTTAGCTATCTGTTACCCTAAGAATTCTACTAGGGCCAAGCCAGTCCAATTCAGGTTTTCTGAACGATTCTTATACATACCAATGGTAAGAAAATTGATTGCTTACTTTTTTTTTTTTAATTTTAATTTACATATGGGCAGGAGGCACCAGGGATCGAACTCCAGACCTCCAACACGGGAGGTCGGAGCTCTGCCTGCTGAGCCACGGCAGCCGCCCTGATTGCTTACTTTTGAGGTTCCTATGTAGTATTCTTGAGGTTAAAGTTCAGCAGGAAGGGCTTCAACATCACGTTTATTAGGAGGACCTATATTAATCCACCTAAATTCCAAGGCAGTGGTTCTCAATTTTCAGATGGCAGGTTCAAAATGTGAATTACTGGGCCCCACTCTCAGGAATTCTGCTTTAATAGGTCTGGAGATGGAAATATGCATTTTTAAGAAAGCCTCATTAGAGATTCTGATTTAAGAGGTCCAAGGACAACACTTTTCAAGGGACAATATGACTACTGTATCTGAAAAGAAGGTCCTAAATTCCCAGGCTTGAGGAATATTCACAATAGTCTCAGCTAATGCTGTGGCTCCTACATGGTCTGTTATAATACCTAACAAATATTAAGCCTTTTACTATATGGTAGGCCCTGTCCAAAGCATGTTTTATGCGTTTTGATTACAACTCTGAGTTAGGTTATCCTCATTTCGCATGTGAGGACACTGAGGCTCAGAGGTATTAAATATCTTGCTCTTAGGCCTACAACTAATAAGTAGCAGACACTACACACTGCTACACTACCCGCTGCTGCTGTAGCAGGTGTTCATATGTATTCATAAGAACTTGTTGGGCTTGGCAAGTGGTAGGACAGGAGAAAAATGCTCCTAGGAGCAGAGAGTGTTGGAGTCAAAAGGGACCTGTTCCATCACCTCATTTTACAGATGTGGACATAAAGGCCCTTCTGAGCACCTAAGTATATGACAGGAAGAAACTTCTCTACTTTTCATGGATTCTCTTTGACAGTGTAGTCTGATTTTTTCTCCCTTTTCCTCATTCTTGATCTGAACTCTGGGACAAAATCGCTACATAGCACAGAAAACATTGCCCCTTATACTCTCTGCAAAAACCCTCCACAATTATTCAATCTTGGAAGGATGCCAAGCAGATCTTTTATTCCTTTTCTCTGATCTTCTCTTCAAGTAACTAAACAGGATAATGAAAGAAAAAAAAAAGAGCAAGATCACAATGTTGGCCAAAACTGAAAACTTTCTTTCCCAGTTGCATTTGAACACAAAATTGGCTATGGTTTGCCCTCAATTATTGTCTATTGGCTTTAGATTAGAAAACTCTCCTTGTTTGATGTAAATTTTGTTAAATCCATTTTGTTGCTGTTGTTTATCTTAATATAGGGATAGACCACATATTAGGGAATCATTGAATAATTATAATATTGCTCCAGAAGGCAATATTAAGTGTCTTATTAACTTAACCTATGGCAAAATTGAGCAAAAGAACATCTTGAATAACTGGTGTACCAAAGACTTTCCCTAATGGATTGCAAATTGGAGTTTGCTTCAGACTAGAAAGAGACAAGTTACCTACATGGTTGATGGGAAGAAGTGCCCCTGTCCCTATGAGTCACTTGGAGAGGTTTGCCATGCTGTTTCCTAGTTGAAAGTTCTGATTCAATCATGCAGATGATCTCCCAAGTCCTTTTCAGACAGTCAGTGAATTCCCCATTTAAGTAACAATAATAGTAGCTTTTACAATATCCAGTGCTTACTAGTTGCCAGGCATCAGAGGGTTTTATATGAATTAACTCACTTGATCCTCAGAAACTGTCCTATGGGGTAGATACTATTATCTCAATTTTATAATTGAAGAATCTGGGGAACAAAAAGGTTGAGACCTACCCAGAGTCACAGAACTAGTAAATGGCAGAGCCAGGTAACCTTTCTTTCCCTGATCTCTTTGGACTTTCAGGATGATAATAACAAGTATGAGTATATGCTTGGAGGTATCACACCCTTTAATAATCACAACAGCCTTACAAGTCCTTTGACAGATGATGAAATTGAAATGCAGTGAGGTAAGGTAACTTCTCTATGGTCAAACAAACAATAAAGAGCAAAGAAAGGATTCAAACCAGGTGATGTGATGCCAAAGCCATTGTAAATAACCTACATTTTATTGCCCTGCAAAGAGCCTAAGAATAATTGCAATTGACTTTTATTCTCTATACAACAGAGGTAATGGGACTGCCTTGGTATAATGGAAAATACATAGGGGTTGAAATCAAACTGCTTCAAAATCTACCTGTGTCTTGCTGTGTGACTCAGAGCAAGTAATGTAACCTCTCTGAACCTCCAATTCCTCAACTATAAAATGGGGATAGTAATAGTACCCATCTCACCTGGTGGATGATAATACATATCATAAAGAGCCTAGCATATCTTCTAGTAAACAGTAAGAGCTCAATAGATAGTTGATATTTGCTCCTTCCCCTCTCTTTTCTTTCTTCTCAGAAAGAAAGCTCTGAATTTCTGCTTAGAAATGGAAAGCTTGTCTCATGCCTCAGAGTACTTGTTATGCCACTGTTCTATCCCTTTCTAAAAAAGAGGTTTCACCTCTTTGGAAGTTCAGTCTTAGAGGTAGGGGTTCCAGGTCTTTCCATGTGAAAATCCACTACCCTAATCCTAATGTCAAAATGTAGTTCCCTAGGAACCTTAAAGAAATCTATATAAGTAGAAAAGTGAAGCAAAGCAACTTGACTTTCTCTTCTTTTCCCAACAGGTTATCAGGGGCATTTGCTGCCAGCTGCAGGGATCAAGGCAACCTATAAAGGAGCTTTCCTTTTTGTGGGGATACTTAATTTTGATTTTGGTACCAAGCTCATTGGCACTCAAGCAAAATTTTGCATTTTGCATCCATGTAGAAAGATATCAGCTGCCTGGGTGAGGAGCCTTCTGTGGAGGAGATAGTGACTAGGGGTGTCTGTGTTTAGGGATTACAACTCCCTGGGGACCCTCTAGTTGCGCCCAAGGGCACCTGGTGGTTATCTGCAGGTTAGGATTGGGGGTTGGTAGGATAGAATTTAAGTTTTGGACTTTATAACCACTGCTTTTCATTATTAACTAATCTGTTTTTACTTTGCATTATTGCCTAAATGTATTAATTTCTTTTTACTTCATTATCTTTAGGGCATGTAGCTAATATTACTTATTCTTACCTTTATTTTTCTTTCTTTAGTCTAGTCTTTTTTATCATATCTTATTTATACATTTTTATTGTGCCATTACATTATTTGTTTTAAATCATCTTTATTTTAGCTTTGTAAAACAAACTAACTAATTCTTGTCTATTTATTTATTTAAAAGAAAATATTATTCTTTTAATTTCACTTGTACAAATGTTCAGAGGGAAGTACCGTCAATGCACTTAGCCAAGAGAGGGATGGTTGGTTCCCTTTTCCCTCTAATTACCAGACATTTGTTGTAGGAAGGCATTTTGTCTCTTAGGCTGCTCAAAATAATACTATGAATTAGGTTGGCTTGAACCATGGGAATTTATTCACTTACAATTGAGTCAAGGAAAATGTTCAAATCAAGGTGACATCAAGGTGACTATTTCCTCCTAAATACTGGCTGCCAGAGATCCTTGGCTCATCTGCCAAATGACAGGGCGTATGGTATATGGTGGTGCCTGCTGGTCTCCCACTTCTCTTTCAGGTTTTGTTGCTTGGAGATTCTTGCTTCCATGGCTTTTTCCTCTGAATGTCATTCTCTCATGAAGGGCTCCAGACTAAATTCAAAAGGATTAAGACCCACCCTGGGCCATGCCGTAACTGAACTAACCTCATCAAAATGCCCTACTTACAATGGTTTTATACACACAGGAATGAATTAATTTTAAGAACATAATTTTCTGGGGTACATACAGTTATAAACCACCATACTCCACCCTCTGAACCACAAAAGGACATGTTGTTTCCATAAGCAAAATACATTCATTCCTTTATAATATACCAAAAGCCGGGCAGGCCATGGTGGCTCAGCAGGCAAGAATGCTCGTCTGCCATGCTAGAGGACCTGGGTTCAATTCCCGGTGCCTGCCCATGTTAAAAATATATATATACCAGAAGCCTTAAGTCATTTCAGAATCAATGTTTAGTACAAAGTTTCATCAAAATATGTTACTGGTGTGGTCTGTCCTGGGGCACAACTTCCCTTCATCATATAGACCTGTGAAACCTAGGGAAAAATTATCTGCTTCCAATATAAAATGGAAGGACAGTCACAGGATAAACATTTCTATTCCCACAGGGAGATATTGAAAGGAAAACAGGGATCATGGGTCTGAAAAAATTCTGAAACCCTGCAGGGCATTCTCCATTATATTTCAAGGCCTGAGAGTCATCTATATACTGATGTTTTGCCCTCCAGGCTTGATAGAGCAGCAGTCCCACCACTTACAAATGCTTGCACAGTGGCCATGCCCTTTCTGAACACTGGGGTAAAGATTACACAGTCTTCAAGCATTGGGATGATGGCCAGGCTCTCTGCAATATCCAAGACACAGGCTCAACACTTGCAGAATATTAGGGTGGTAGCCAGACTCTCCCCAATTCCTGCGGATTATGGTCAACCTTCTCTGAAGACTAGAGTGGCAGTACTCTTCCTGAACAATGGGGTGGAAATCCTGCCCTCTTCAAGTCCCAGGACATACTCATGCTTTTCATCCACAGGGGTGGGCCCACGCTCTTGGCCCAGGAAGATATTTTCAGTCCAGACCTCAGCTTCCATGGTTCTGCCTTTGAAGTCATTTTTCCTTTGATTTGTCCCATTCCTGTCCCTTTTAGTCCAGGCTTGCAGTGGTTCCATTCATACAGAGACTACAAAAAAAAAATTGTTGGTTTTGCATGTAGTACACAGGGGTCCATCAGAGAGTAAGACTTTCCACAGATACTTCCTAGATAACTGTATCTCCAGTCCTGACTTGCACTGAAATGGCTGACTGCACCCGTGTTCAGTTAAACCCTCAAATGAAGCACTGTTCTCTAGTGACTTGCTTTCCAGAAGCACAGCATTTTTCCAAACCATAAATATCTGGTTCCTTTGTGCCCAGGATTTCAGTTTTCTGTGTTTTAGGGTGCCATAGCCACTGAAACGCAGATACCACAAAATGGCTTGGCATTAACAATAGGGATTTATTAGGTTACAAGCTTACAGTCCATAAAATGTCCAAATCTAGGCATCATCAAGATAATCCTTTCTTCCTGAAGACAGGCTGCTGCCAATTCAGGACTCCTCTGTCACATGGTGGTGTCTGTTGGTCTCTTTGGTCTCTTCTGGATTTCATTGCTTCTAGCTTCTGGCTTCAGTGGCTTCCTTTCTGTTTCTGTGGCTTTCTCTCTCAGCATCTGTTTCTTTCTATCCATTCTGTGGCTTTCTCTCTGTTTCTTTTGCTAAATTTCATCTTTTTATAAAGGGCTGCACCCTGGACTACATTTCAACTGAAGTAACCTAATCAAAAGATCCCACTCACGATAGGTTTACATCCACAGGAATGGATTAGCTTTAAGAATATGATCTTCTGGGGTCCATTAAGCCTCTAAGCCATCACACCCAGCTTATTCCTTTCCTCTCACATTTTACTATAAGTTACAACGGGAAACTAGGCTGCACTTTGCACATTTAGCTTTGAAAACTCCCAGCTCATTGCTTTCAAATTCTGTCTTCCATAAGACATCAGAACTCAATTTTGCCTCATTCTCTGCCACTTTATTGCAAGGATCACCTTACTTCCAGTTTCTGATAACACAGCCATCATTTCTAAGGCTTTGTTAGAAGTACCCTTGCATCCATAATTATACCAAGATTCTCTTCAAACAATGTAGACCTTTTCTATCAAGAACCATACAATTCCTCCAGCCTCTACCTATTACTCAACACAAAGCCATTGCCACATTTTTAGTATTTGCATTAGCAGCACCCCACTCTCCTGGTACCAAAATCTGTTTTAATTTCCTATGTTGCTCAGAGCAATACCA
>PVIY010050450.1:0-16215 GCA_004026745.1 Myrmecophaga tridactyla
CCCCACAATTATGCCCCACACTTAGCCCCCACACTTACCTTCACACTAACACTGCACACTTACACCTGCACACTTACACCCACACACTTACATTCTCACACTTCTACCCCACACTTATACCCCACAGTTACACTCCCACTCCTACATTTACACCCCACACTTACACCCCACACTTACACCCCCACACCTACACCTGCACACTTACATCCCCACACTTAAACCCCACACACTCACACACTTATACCCCACAGTTACACCCCCACAGTTACACTCCCACACTTACATCCACACAGTTACACCCACACACTTACACCCACACACTTACACCCCACAGTTACAACCCCACTCTCACACCTGCACACTTACACCCCACACTTACACTCGCACACTTATACCCACACACTTACACCCCACACACCCATGCACCTACACCTGCACACTTACACTCCCACACTTACACCCCACACTTACACCCCACACTTACACCCACACACTTATACCCCACACACCCACGCACTTACACCTGCACACTTACACTCCCACACTTACACCCCACACACCCACGCACTTACACCTGCACACTTAAATACTCCCACACTTACACCCCACACACCCACACACTTACACCCACACACTTACACCCACACACTTACACCCCACACTTACACCCACACACTTACCCCCCACACTTACACCCCACACACCCACACTCTTACACTCCCACACTTATACCCCACACTTACACCCACACACTTACACTCTCACATTTCTCCCTCTCTGGCCCGGAAAGGATTAGCTGGTGCACAGTGTGCCGCTCCCGACACAGCCCAGCATTTCCACCCAGAGCCTTGAAGTAAGCTGGTCTTGGTCCTTCTGTTTTAACTTTGGTTCTTTAGAACCCGCGACATTGCCATGATCGTCTCGTGTCATTTGGCAAGTGGAGGCAGATGGGCCATCGCGTCAGACGTGATGCTCTTGGTGAGATATAAAACTTCAATTTCCAGTTTTGGAGGAGAGATTACAGCCTTATCGAGACTGCCTGGCAAAATGGGCTATTTATAAACCCACCAGGCTTATTGCTGAGAATGTTGTCTTCACTGAGAGAGGCTTTTAAAGAGTTCTCTGTTAAGATTTGCTTCATCATTTCGAAAGTCATTAGCTGGGCCCGACCAGACAGTTATTTCTGTCTGGGTACAAATGCTGTTGTCAGAATATTGCTTGGCTCCTGTTCTTTTCCCTTCTGTGCTGTCCACCCCTTGCCTGACTCATCTTTTCTAGACCCTTTGCTGTCCTTCCCTAGCCACTGGGAATGATTTACTAAGTGCATTTCCCAGCCAGCTCCAGACGTGGCTAGAAAGGCCATTTTATAGGGACAAAATGTCCCCAAGTTATAGCTGGATCATGGCCCAAAATTCATTTGAGAATCAGACACTGGGATTAGCATGCGTGGGAGGGTCTCGGGATACCCTGCAGAAGCCGTTTATCCATTAGGAAGCTGAGTCATGATGCAGCAAGAGGGTGGGGGCACTGTGTCCCTGCGGTGCAGGAAAGGGGGTGGGAAGGGGAGGAGAAATGGGAGGAGGAGGGGATTTTCTCTATCTTTTTATTAATGTAGTTCCAGTCTCAGACCACTGTTCAAAATAAAGACCCAAGGCCTTTTATGTGGGCAGCACATCCCAGTACCCAACCACAGAGCCAGCAATGATTAGAGTTCAGGGTCTGATCAATGTTAAACAAACTCATACCGGCTTGATGTACCAACTGCATGGCAGGTTACTCACAAGCGGTCACTGGCCATCAAGCCTTGTGGGCAGCATTCTGCTGCCAGTGCATTTTCTCTGTGGAAGATGATCTGCAGGGGAAACTGAAGAGCAGTCAGGAGGCTGTAGGGTGAGGTTGGACTCAACCCAGGGGCCATCAGGAAGCCGCACGTGGGCCTGATGCAGATCAGGGCATCAATGTAAAGGCCAGGGCCATCAGCTCTCGCGGGCCTGGACATGCCCCACTTTTAGGGGCCACGGTCCTCTCCCCTGGACACAGAGTACCTGACCAAGAATCACAACTGGCTTCTTTCATCGCCTTCTCCCAGGCGTTCCGGCCCCTTCCCGACACATTCTTGCGCTAACTGGGGTAATCCCCAACCAGAACATAACCAGGCTGGGAGGACTTCTTCCTAAAGAGGGGAGTATTTCTCTGTTCTGACCCATGGCACGTGTGTTTTGCGGTTTAGCAGTGGACGATTTAATTTCTATGTTTTTAGGGATTGCTTCAACACCGCGCGTCTTCCACTACCATCGCCCTCACCAAGTACAGCGGCTCTCAGGCACAGCATCACTAGTTCACGGGTGTGGAACAGAGAGAAACCGGAGAGCCCAATCAGTTATCTTGTTCCACAGAATCTCCCAAAATTCAAAAATATTTGCTGCCTCAACTCCTTTTCAGAATAAGTGGACTACAAAAGAGAACAAAAATTGTGAAGAAATGTGAAGAGTCGTTAACTAACTTGCATCCCCAACTGAAATGCCCATTCTCTTATAGCAAATGATCTTGCTGGATGTTAGAGAGAAAAGCGAACACACCCTTATGACAGCATGCCGATGATAGTTAACACTTCCGATAATACCCTGAGAAGTTTTCATCCTTTCGAAAGAGGATAGATAGTGAAACCTGTGCATCTCAACTGGTAGAACTGCAGGCACTGGGAGCACGTGTGACGGTCAAACAATTCAGCAGGAATCAAGGGGAGGGTTCCAGGCACAGGCTCATCTGCTCTGGGGTGGAGCCTGCTGCACTTCGTTCCGTCATTTTTTTTTTCTCAGAACATTAATCTCAGAGATTCATAAGCCTCCAAAGTTTATCACAACAATTTCCATAAAGATACTATCGGGACCTAGTGTGGGAATAAGTGGCCAGACTGCTTTGGAGAGAGTAAGGGAAGATGTTGGCACGTTTGCACACGTCGACCTTTCGTTTGTTTCTAATATTAAAGTTTCTCATCTTGTTCCAAGTACCCCATTTCACTGCCTTCATTTCTCCTGCCCTTCCTCTCCTCCTCTTTCCCTCCCTTCCTTCCTTTCGTTTTGATATTGCTTTTAAACATGAAATTGGTGCCTCGACAACCAAAGCATTTCCCCTCACGTTTTCCTGTAATCACCTAGGTTTTGCACCCTCTCCTGCCTTTCTCCTACTTCATCTAGACTTGATTCCAGGCCCCCCTGTGTCAAGGTTCCCTCGTTTCCTTGACGCTGACTCTGCTGGTTTAGTCTCCTCCTCCTTCACTAGCTTCTGGGTTTCGCGTTCAGCTTGCAAAGAACTCTTCTGTCCTGTGGATGCCCAAGAGACATGCCCCCTCCATCCCGCAGCCTCCCTGGACTTCCGACACTCATTGCCGGATACACAAGGAAACCCCCAGTGGCCACTCCTGACCGATAGAAAGGAGGATTGAACATTATCTCTACTGGATGATTTGGTGACGTCACCTGCCTGTAACTGCCCCAGCTCTGCCTCTGGACTAGGAACAGAGGTTAGGTCCGGGCAGTTATGCAGGAAAAGCTTTACTTTGTTTCTTAGAACTGCACATTGATTACTCTGCCAATGCAAGCATGTTACTTGTGGGATTCCAGAATGACCTCTGAAGGCCTTGATTGTCTTATTGCTCTACCAATCTTGACCCCACAAAGCAAACCAGACGGGGTCATTACCCCCAGGGACCAATTGGAAGGTGTAATTGGGGCTGCATTTCCCAAGGAACCTGGCCTTCATCTTTCAGAGGTCGACCAGATCTCTCCCATAACCCCTCTACTGCATCAAAGAGATTCTCTGCCATTGGCTTCCAAGAATCCCAGTGGCTAAGTTAAAAATTCAGTGAACTGGCCCATGAAAATATAAAAAAAACTTATCATTTGCATCTGACATTTTAAGAAACCAATATTGTCGGTATCAAGAAGTCGGAAATGTCTCCACACGTGTGATTCCTCTCATCTCATCAGTTTTCCGAGCCACCCGACAGGGATTAGTGGATTTCTACTCTGTGCTAAGCCCCATGGACCAGGCAATGAATGCGAAAGGCCCAAATCAGCTCTCGTGGATCTTGCAAAAACTATCGTGATTTTTTTTCCCCTAAAATGCCTTCCCAATGGTCATTGCCGGTTTGATCTATCAAAGACAAGTATCTAGGTTCTCATCTCATTTCTTGTACTAGGTTATAAACCTCTTGAGAGCAGAAATTGTTTCATTTTTGTGCCTTTCCCCAGAGCCCTCCTCTGTGGTCAGTAGTTTTCTTATCGTCCTAATGCCACAGGTGTGATTGCTGCACACGTTGATTGCTTATTGGCCTTGGTTTACCTCCATCAGCAGCCCTAAAAGGCAGCGCTTTTGACTGACCCCAATTGACACAGTCCCGACGGCCTGGTGTGTTCTGGCTCTCATTCCACCCCAGCCTCCACTCCTGCCCTCTCCCCCTCTCTCCTTGCTTCCAGCCACACGGGCCTCCTTGTAACTCACTGACCACCGGGCAAGGCGCCATCTCAGTGCCCGGCTCTTCCCTCTGCCTGGGCTGCTTTGGTCCCCGACTGTCACACACACTCTCAACCAGACCCCTCAGATCTCTGCCAACGTCACCCCTTCTGGGAGGAACTCTCTCTCCCATCCCAAACAGCAACTTCTCCCATCGACTAACCTCTCGTCCTGCTCTATTTCTCTTCATCGCACTTTTTACTACCTGATATGTCACGTACCTATTGTTTTACTTTTAGTATCTGTCTCACAGACTAGAATATTAACTGCTCTTGAGAGGGACTTTCTGTAACTGGCCCAAAGATAAAATCCTGGCGTCCAGCCTGCGTCTGACATCAAAAGGCCCCCAGTAGATACTTGTTGGTTAAACGAATCCCCATCTCACAGATGAGGAAACTGACGTTAGAAAGGTGAGGAATTCGCTGAAGGCCCCACGAGTAGGGAGTGTCAGCGAGGGATTTGAATCCTTGTCAGCTGATGCCAGAGCCCACATTCTTAACCATTAGTGCACTGTGTGAGTTTTCCTGTCTGCTGAAACAAGCATCACACAATGGTTTGGCGCAAACAACCGGAACATGTTGGCTCACAGCTTGGGGTAAGAAGGGGTCCAAATGGGTGGTGTCAGCAAGGTGATACTTTCTCTGGGCTGACTGCTTGTGATCTTTGGAGTTTCCTCAGCTTTTCCATCACACGGTAATGTCCTCTCTTTCCTCTTCTGGGCTCTGCTGACTTCGGCTTCTAACTTCTTTTTGTGGCTTCTTTCTCTGTGTCCATCTCTGTTGCTTATAGGAACTTCAAGCATACTGGGTAAGAGCCCATGTTCATTTTGGACACAACTTAACCAATGTAATTTCCAAAGGTCCCATTTACAAATGGTTTTACATGTAGGACCAGGGGTTGGCACCTGAACATACCTTTTGTGGGGACATGAGCCAATCCCCAATGTGTGTGTCTTTTATTCTATCTACTAGGCTCTGTGAGTCTCCATGGCAAGGAATATTTGTTTTATATCTTATGGCCTAAATGCTTAGACAGCCTGACATATGGAGGGGATTCTCTAAATGTTCGAGAAACAAATACATGGTCAGCTGGTGTGAAACTGAGCAGGCAGAGGCATGTTTCCAAGGAGGAAAAGTATAGACAAAGCATGTACTGGGAATGTACTGGGAATAGCATGTACTGGGAATAGCAAGTACCTTTCAGCAGTGTTAAAATGCCTTTTTAAGTGGCTTGCTTATCACCCAGAGCAGCGTAGGTGGTGCAGGAAGTAAAGTCCATTGAGTAAGTATAATCAGTGCATGTTCCCTTCTCACAGCTGGAGTCATCACCCGATATCTTGCCTTAAACTGCACGTGCAAGTTTAAGTGTCTGAAATGCTTTGCTAATCTTCCAAAGACTTCATTATGATGAGATGGAACCAAGACAAAATTGTTTTTCTTTAAAAAACAAGGACAGAGAGCAAATGGACAGCCCCATAAAATGGCCGCAGGATTTACTACTTGTTCAGGATGTGCCGGCCAACAGGGCGACTGTTTAAGTTGGCCGCGAGGGTTCACGGCATACGATTCTAATAAATTCGGAGATGTCTGAGAAACAGCAACAACCAAAAATTACTTCGTTACTTAAATGCAGACCTCTGGATTCTAAGGGCTGACAACGGCTTTGTAGAAAGTGGCAGCATACCCGATTATTCTGTTTTCCAGAGCCCATCCTCTTTTTCCTGGCAGTGTTTGGTTCTGCGGCCCTCGTGCCCCTGCCTCCCAGCACAGGAAGCAGGGTGAGCTGGCCTGGGCCCGTGGGGGGCTGCCTGTGTGGCCGCCACTGCCCCCCTGGCTGCAGGAGTGCCCTGTAGGGTCGAGGTATGCCATGAGACGGTGGCTCCCTGTCCATCCCAGGACTTACAATGAGGCACCCCTGCAGGCTGAAATGGCCGGCACTCTTCTCTCCCGCCCACTTCACTCCTGCCTCAGCCCCCTCGGGACCATCACATTTTCCCCCCAAAGGCATCCTTGTTGATTTGCGTGGAAGACGAGCTGCAGCCCGGGGCTCTCTGGAGGAGAGCAGAGTTTCAAGCTTAGGTACTTTTCTCCAGAAAGCACCTGCTCAATCTAGTGGATTTGTCTCCCAGCCTATCTAACTGCCTTTCTCTGGGAAGATGGGCACATCTCTCGCCATGGGATTTCAGAGAGAAGGGGGCAGCCACCTTCTCTCACCCACTCCGAGTCCTGTTGAGACCCAGTACCCGAGGAGGACGGAGAAGCTGCGGGCAGTGCTCAGGGGGAGGGGGAGGCGGGTGGACCACCTGGACAGATGCAGAAACGGGGTAACAGGGTGTGGGGGGCTCTCAGCCCAGCAACACCACAGAGGTGTGCTTTCCGCGGGGAAGGAGCTGGGGGAGGGCTGCTCCTGCGTGCTGCCTGGGCCAGGAACTGGACAGCGTCTGCTGAGGGACACCTGGCAACAGGGATTCAGTTGAAAGTCTCCTGCTCAGAGAGCCCTCCTCTGACCGCCCATCTGAGGCGGCACATCATGAGAGCCTCCCTGTCGGGAGCCCTATTGGATTTCCTCACCATATTTCCTCCTCTCCAAAATGTTCATACATCACTCTATTGAGGTATAATTGACATACAATATTTATAATATAATTGACATACAAATTTAAGTGTACAATTTGATACGGTTGCATATACCCACACATACCGCTATGACCCATCACAGCAATCAAGATAATAAACACGTCCTTGACTCTCACAAGTTTCTTTGTGCCGCTTCGAAATCTCGACTTCCAGCACTTGGCACAGGCAACCGTGGTTCTGTTTTCTGTTGCTGTAGATGACTCTGCATTTCCTGGAATTTTATACAAATGGAATTATACAATATGTACTCTTTTTTTGTTTGGCTTCCTTCACTCCTCATCGTTATTTTGAGATTCATCTGAAACCTGTGGCCTGAATCAGCAACTTTTTGCATCTCATTGCTGAGCAGCACATCTGCAATTTGTTTATGCACTCACCTCTGGGGGGACATTTGGGTTGTTTCCACTTTTGGTGCATTTGAAACAAAGCTGCTGTGAATGTTTGTCTACCACAGTTTTTATGGACACATGCTTTCTTTTCTCTTGGGTAAATCTATGAGTAGAATGGCTGGATCTTATGGTAGGTTTAACAGTATATTGAACATTTTAAGAAATCACCAAACTTTTTCCCAAGTGACATCAAAATAATTATAAAACAAATAAGTACAGCTTAATAAAAAGTAATTTAGAAATTAAAATGGACGGTGCCCACCACTCAGCATAAGAAAGAGCATTTCAGGGACTCTGAGGTCCCTGGACTCTGTCTGCCCATCAGAGGTCATGGGGGCCTGACCTCGGCATTAGTCACTCCCTGGCTTTTCTTGATCATTTTGCAACTTGTCATATAGCCTTAAACATTGCGTTTAGTTTTGCCTATTTTACAATTTTTTGAACAGAATAATAATCTATGTGACTTGCTCCTTTCGTACAGTGTTGTGTTTCTGAGACTGCAAGTAGACATTGCTTACTGAACCTAACAGCTATGTAACGTTCCACTGTTTTAAACCACAATTCATGTACACATCCCACTGCTGATGGCCGTTTGGACACACACATGATGCATCCCAGAGAAACTGCTGCCTCATAGGATAGCCACATCTCCAACCCTGTGAGATCACGCCCAGTTGTTTTCCAAAGTGTCTGTACCAAGTTCCTGTTACATTAGGACATCACACCACTTACCATTGTCTGAGTTTTAAATTTTTGTCAAACTGGAGGTGGTGAAATGGTATCTCATTGTGCTTTTAATTTTCATCTCCCTGGTATTAAAAAGTTTGTGCATTTTTCATTTTATCAGCCTGTGTATTTCTCCTTTTATGAATTTTTTTCTGAACGTTTCCATATTTGTATGGAATTGGTGGTCTTCGTATCATTAATTTGAAGGAATTTTTGTATATTCTGTATACTACTAATTTGTTGCTTAGGTTGTGGTTTGCCTTTTCATTCACTATAAAAGTGTCTTTTAAAAGTAAGTATTGCTAAATTTAATACAGTTATATTATCTTTTCCTTTATAAGTTTTACTTTGTATATCATATTTAAGCAATAATTGCATACTTGGAGTTCATAAAATATTTCTTATATTGTCTTCAAAATTCTTTTGGTTTTACCTTGCACACTTAAATCGTCCATCTACTTAGAATTGACTTTTGTGTGTGGTGCAAGGTAAGGATCAGATTTCATCTTTCTGCATGAAAAACTAACTGCCCTAACCCCATTTATTAAATAACCCAGGTTTTTTCTGCTGATGTGCAATGCCTGTTACAAATGCAGTTTCCATATACACGCAAATCTGTGTAGGGGCTCTCTGGTCTATTCCAGTGCTCTGTTTGTCTATCCTATACCTGCATCATCGTGCCTTCCTCTCTATACCTTTATACTAAACCCTGCTGGAGTGCAGGACCAGCCCCAGCTCTCATTTGTTCCCTTCAGTAGCTCTGTTTCTGTCCCGTGAATAGGAACTCACACATGCACACAAACGTCTCAAAGCACTTTGTTGAGTTCCATGAAAAACCTTGTTGGGATTTTGACTGGGTGTGTATTTTTAAGAGAATTGCATCTCTATAATATTGTCTTTCTATCAAATGACATGGAGTAGCTCCCTCTATTTCAAGCTTCCCTAAGTTCTTTCAGTACATTTTTATAATTTTCTCCAAAGAGGGCTTATAGATCTCTTTTTTAAATTTATTTCTTGGTACTCTATTTGTTGTTTTTATAAATAACATATTTAAGTAAATTACATTTTCTAATTGTGATTAATGTACGGAAATGCAACTGACTTTAAATGTTGATTTTGTATCCAGAAACCTTGCTACTCATTCTTGGAGCTCTCACATCAACTACAAATTATGATAGTTATATCTTCTTATGCATTCCTTCTGCTTTTAGTTTCTTTGTCTTTTCAATCTGTCCTGGTAGGAACCCTAGCCCAATGTCGAAGAGGAAACATGTATGTTCCTGATCTCAAGCATTCCACCATTAAGTATGCTGTTTACTGCTTGGTTTTGTTTTATACAACTTACGTTAAGGAAGTTTCCCCTTATTCCAGCTTTGATGAGTTATATTTTTTGTTAAATCTGAATAGATGGCTCTATTTTATCAAAGTCTTTCTGCATCACCTGTGAAGATTACATGTGTTTAATTCTGTAATTTGTTAATGTGACGAATTGCATTCACCAGCCTCCTAAGGTGAACTGACTTCACTGGAGTGGTTTGGAGCCATCATGTACCTGGAGAAGACGATGTTCCTTTAATCCATGCCTGTTGTTAAGTTTAACCTGCTGTGCGGACCTGCTGTGGGTGGGCCCTTTGGCTTAGCTTATTTCAATGGAGATGTGACCCACCCCATTCAAAATGGGTCTTAATCCTTTCCTAGAGCCCTTTATGAGAGGATAAAAGGCAGAAACATCAAAATAGTTTTCAAAGAAACACCCAGGAGATGCTAAGAGAGGACCCACAGATGCTCAGAGAGGAAGCCACTGTGATCAGAAGCTGAAAGCAGTAGAACCCGGGAGAGAAGGACAGCAAATGCCGGCACGTGCCTTCCCATGTGACAGGGGAACCCCAGATGCCAGCAGCTCTTCCTCAGAGAAGGTTTCTTCCTCTTGATGCCTTAATTTGGACATTTTTCATGGCTTTAGAACTGTAAATTTTCAAGCTAATAAATCCCTATTGTAAAAGCCAACTTATTTCTGGTATATTACATTCCAGCAGCTTTAGCAAACTGAAGTACTTATATTTTGGGAGTATACCCACCTTGGTCATGATGTTTTACCTCTCTTTGCCTGTTGCTGATTTTAGTTTGTTGATATTTATTTTGTTTAGGATTTTTGCATCTATTTTTACCAGTGATATTGGCCCATTATCTTCCTCTTATTTTCCTTGTTTGGATATGTTATCATGGATATTCCAGTCTCATAGTATGAGTTGAGGCATACATATTTTGTGTTTTCTTCTATAATTTGCAGACAAAAGACATTCACCCATTTTATGCATACAGTTTAATGAGTCTTGGAAAAATCTATACAATTATGCAACTACCCTGACAATCAAGTTTTAGAATACCTCCATCACATTAAGAAGTTGTAGAGAGTATATAGTTTTATCTCCATCTTTATCACATCTGTCAATCTGTACCTTTTGATTAAACTGTTTAGTGTACCTTATTTATGTAATTATTGATAAAAATGTGCCTTTTTGATATTTATTCTCTATTTGTCTCATCTCCTTTTTGTTCCTCTGGAATACCTTTACTTCCTTATCCAAATATCTTTATCATATAATTTTAGTTTCTCTATTGACTTTTTCCTATATTATTTTTGGTGGTTCCCCTAAGGATTAAGATGTGCATCTTTATCATATCACAATCTTCTTTAAGTAAATATCAACTTACTTTTAATAAAATCTATGAACTTTTTCCCAGTAAAGGTCCTTTTACTTCCCTCTTTTGTGCTATTGTTGCTATTTTTTGTGTCCGTTTATATACTATTAACCCAATGATTCAGTATTATGATTTTTGTTTTAAATAGTCATATGTCTTTTAAAATCATTTGCCTTTAAATAATCATATCAAAAGAAGAAATGAGAATTATATGATATATTAAAAGAATAAAAATATGTTTTCATGGCAGTAGATAGAAAAAGCATTTGATAAAATGTAATATCGTAATGATTAACAAGTAGAACTTATCAAATTTGAGTAAAATAAAACTGCTTTAATAAAATAAGGCTTAGGTACAAAATCAAAACAAAGAAAGGGCTGGAAAACATACTTATTATTTCTAGTGCTTTCCCTTCCTTTTTATGGATATGAGTTAATATCAGCTGTTATTTCTTTTCTGTCTGAAAGACTTCCTTTAACATTTCTTGTACCATAGATTCACTAGCATTGATTTCTTTCTTTTCTTTTCTTTTTTTTTTAATCTAGAAAGCCTTTATTTTGCTTTCATTCTTGTAGAATAGTTTCATTAGATATAGAATTCTTGGTGGACAGGGTTTTTGTTTTTTTGTTTTTTAATTTGTCTGTACTTTGAAAATGTCTTTTCAGTGTTTTCTGACCTCTGATATTTTTTATAAAAAGCCAACTGCTAATTGTTTCCTTATTCCACTCTATGGGTAGTCACTTTTCTCTGCTGCCTTCCAGATGTTCTCATTATCTTTGTCTTCAGCAATTTAAACATGATGCATCCAGATATGATTTTCTTTGTGTTTCTACTGCTGAGATTCATTGAGCATCTTGGATATGTAAGTTGATGTTTTTCACCAAATTTAGGAGGTTTTGTGTTATCATGTTTTCAAATATTTTTCTGCCTTTTTCTCTCTCTCTTTCTGGAACTCCAATTATACATATGTTGATGTGTTTGATATTGTCCTAGAGATCTCTAGGTCCCAGTTCATTTTTCTTCCGTCTTTTTTTCTCTGTGTTATTTGGATTGAATCATTTCTTTTGATCTATATTCAAGTTCATCAATTCTTTCCCTTGCCATCTCATATTTGTTGTTAAATCCATCTAAAACATTTTTCACTTTAGTCAGTGTATTTTTCAGCTCTAGAATTTCCATTTGATTTTCTTTTTATAGTTTCCATTTCTCTATCAGATTCCATATCTATTCATATATTATCAGTATACTTTCCTTTAATTACTTAAATACATTTTCTTTTAAATCTTTGAATATATTTACAGTAGCTTTGTCTAGTAAAGCCAGTGGCCATGCCCACTGGGAGTCTGTCTGTGCCATGGTTTTCCTGAGTGTGGATAATGCCTTCTTACTTGTTCATACGTCTAATGATTTAGAGTTGAAACCTGTATATTATAGATAATACAAAATAACAGCTCTGGATTTTGTTCTCCTCATAATTATTTTGTTTTTATTTGTTTGTTTTAGGAGGGAATTGCCTGAACTAAAGCTGCCAAACCTGCTTCCCCATGGTGGGAATCTGCTGATGTCTCTGCTTAGATTTTTCTTTCCCAAACTGACAGGGTCCCTTCTGTGTCTGCACAGTTCGATGATGCTAATACTTGCACAGAGGGTGTACTCAAACACACCAAGCCAGTAAGGCTTCCACCTTCTGCCTCCAAGCTGCTTGTGGGTTGAAGAACACACGGAAAATCACAGCAATTGGCAAATCTTCCCAAGGCTTTCAATTTTCCCTGGCCTCTCTGGTGTCCTTTACACACAGGTGAGATTTAACAGTCAGGCAGAACGTACTGCCATGCTTCCAAAACACCCCCTATCCTTGAAATTTCTAGCAAATCTTCTGCCTGCACTGAACCAGCCAGCCTTCTATGATCAGTAAAGCTTCGGGTTTTTGCTACAGAGCTGCGGGATATAGAATGCCTCCAGACAAACAGGTCAGAAGTCACTTAACACAGCAACTGTTTTTCATGAGTAAACACTTCTCAGTTTGTTGACTACCTTAGGTCATTTCCTAGTATCCTGAAATTGCTGCTTTTAATAGTTTTGCCCAGTTTTACATTTGTTTTCTGTGGAAAGAAATCGCCCAACTTTTTGCACTGTCATTCCTAGAAGTAGAGCCTTAGACACACTTCTCCTGGCATACCCTCTTGTGCTGCTCTCGGGATTTTCTATGGATCTATAGCCAGAGAACATCCTTTCTCCTCAGGCATTACTAGACAAGCTCTTGGAAACTTTCTTCATGCTTCCTGCATGAGTACACACATACAGGACAAAACATGGATGGTGTGTGAAGTCCTAGAGACTCAACCGCACCTCCTTCTGCTCCTCTAGTTAGGCTACCAGTAGAGCTTCCCGGACTCCAGGATTACCTCCAGAAATCCCTGTATGGCAGAGTAAATTGTGGCAAGGTTTACACGATATGGCCAATAAGAAGCACGCTGTGTACGTATGTGCAGAGAATCCAACTAATAAGAAGCACCTTTGAGGGACAGTGCTAGGGAAAGTCCCTGGAAATCTCAAGACCAAAAGAACCCCTGGGCCCCTAGTCATGAGGAAAGAGCTGGTCTTATCTGGAGCCACCCCTGACTCCTAAGGCTTACGCCGTGTATCCCATATTGTCCCCTGGACTCAGCCACACAGCTCTTTCCTCCCAGCAGTCCTTGCCTTCCTCCCCTCTGTAAAATGCTGAAGAAGTGTTTGTGTAAGTTCAGAATCATATAGCCCATGAGTTTTTGTAGACTTCGGGTGTAAATACACCTGGCTTGTTGTTTACTTTATACAAAAATTTTTATCTATGATTTAACATGACATTTATTTTATGGTTAGAGAACATTTTGGATTTCATATTTTATTGTGTCCATTGGGATACATTGTATTTTTCTATGATTTAAAAAATTTCATCTAGGATCTTAATGTATTAGTTTAAAATTGCTTATTATATCATCAGTTTAATTTCAATGTCATCTGTAATTATATCCCACTTTATTTCTAAAACCATTTATTTGTACATTCACTCATTTTTTCTAGATTAATCTTGCCAGAGCTGTGTCAACTAGTCTTTTCAAAAGCATTGTTGAGCGTCTCTTTTTGAATGTTTGTTTTCTACTTTATTACTTTCTCTTGTCATTTTTATTATTTACTTTATTCTATCTTCACTGCTTTTGTTCTGCTGTTGTTGGTTTGGTTTGCTTGTTTTACTAAATTCTTACAGTGGATCCTTAGTTCATGAGTTCTGAGCACCATTGAGGGAGGTTGAAAAACAGCTCGAGGCTGAGTGTGAGGCTTGAGCCTCCTTGGAAGCTCGCAGCGGGTCCTTGTCTCCTGCAGAAGGGACACCACAGTTGAGGAGCAGACTCAGGAGTTGATAGTTCAGATAAGCAAAGACTCAGAGACATTTTCCTGTTCAGCTAGGCAGATCTGTCATGCTAAGGTCAAGGGCATTGTTGGGAAAACCGGAAGCTTAAAACTTGGGACAGAGACATCTGGGTGAGAGGCCATGAGGGCTCCGGCTCTGCGGACCCCTCTAAGTGTTCAGAAGCGGTCCGTCCCTCTGCGGAAAGACCTGGAACCCGCTCGTGGGGGCTGTTCCTTCACAAGGCGTGGGTGCCCTCCTCAGTGGCCGCTGCAGTTTCAAGCGCAATAACTAGGGTAAGTCCCAACACAGCCTTGGGGAGGGGGCCAGTCGAGGAGGAATCCAGTTACACACCAGGGAGCTGCAAGCGTCAGCCAGCGTGCACCAGGAATCAGAGAAGTGCCTCTGGAGTTGGATTTTAAGGTGCTTTATCAAGGGGAATATAAGATTGGATAAGTAAGAATTCTTTGAATTAGGAGACTATCTTAGAACACAGGCTCCAAGACCCTGTCCAGGGAATTGGACAAATTCATTGCTGGAGCAGCTTTTAGAAGGTTAGAGAAAGAAATGACCTATCTGAGTGATGTGGAAATTCTTGAAATGATCTGGCTGATTGTAGAGACGGGGAAAAAAAACTCAGGAAAGTAAACATTCTGGCTTGGATGAACCATGTTACACTGTGTTCTAGTTTGCAAGCTGCCAGAATGTGATATACCAGAAACAGAACGGCTTTTAAAAGGAGAAATTTAAGTTGCAAGTTTACAGTTCTAAGGCTGTGAAAATGTCCAAATTAAAGCAAGAAAAGCCAGTGAAGTTCAGGGTTTCTCTCTCAGCTGGAAGGGCACATGGCAAAGTCTGCTGGCTTTCTTCCCAGCTTCTTGTTTCATGAAGCTCCCCTGGGAGTTTTCCTTCTTTATCTCCAAAGGTCTCTGGCTGCATAGGCTGTAAAGCTTTTTCTAAAATGGTTCCCTCTTAAAGGGCTCAGTAAGCAACCTCACCTTGCATGGGTGGAGATACATCTCCATAGAAACAAACAAAAACTGCCACCCAGCAATGCTGAATGAAGATTAAAGGACACAGCTTTTCTGGGGTCCACCGTAGATTAAAACTGGCACACTCAGGAAGGCCCAGAAGACACACTATTCAGAAAACCACCAGGAAGACTTGGGTGAGAGGGACATTTGCTTCACTGAGACGTTCACCGAGCCCCTCCTGTTCAAGCCAGGGCCGGCGTAGGAGAGGGTCTCACTGAGCTGACATCCTTAGTATGCATATTGATAAATGAGGTCCCCAAATTACAGGCTGCAGTTGGCTGTGCTTAGTCACCAGAAGCCAGGGAGCCACAGTTATTTCATTGATCAGCAAGATTGGAGGAACAGCCAAGAAGTCTTGATCTGTAAGGAGTTATGGAGACAATAGACAGAATATGGTGTACTGAAAGGCAGGTCACCCCAGAAGGGTGCCACTTAAATAGCCACAGAAAAAGGTGAAAAGGAGCAGAAGCTTGAGTGAAGTCACCCCAATAAAAGTAACAATTACTTGCTGTAGTGGTTTGTAGCTGTACATACCCCAGAGGCACGTACTCTTAAATTTAATCCATTCCTGTGAACGTGAACCTGTTGTAAGTAGGAACTTTTGATGAGGCTACCTCAGTTCAGGCATGACCCAACTCAATCAAGATGGGCTTTAATCCTATTACTGGAGTCCTTTGTAAGAGAATGAAATTCAGAAAAAGAGAGAAAGACACAGGAGACATTTTCCTGCTCAGCTAAGGCAGATCTGTTATGCTAATGTCAAGGACATTGTTGGGAAAACCTGGAAACTTAAAACTGGGGAAAACAGCAAGAAGCTGAAATG
>PVIY010050451.1:0-16203 GCA_004026745.1 Myrmecophaga tridactyla
AAGATTATACATACCATACCCCTTACCCTTTGCTTTCATTTATCACTAGCATTTCAAACTAAATTTATTTTAACATTTGTTTCCCCTATTATTTATTTTTATTCCATATGTTCCTCTCATCTGCTGACAAGGTAGATAAAAGGAGCATCAGACACAAGGTTTCCACAATCACACAGTCACGTTGTGAAAGTTATATCATTATATAATCATCATCGAGAAACATGGCTACTGGAACACAGCTCTACATTTTCAGGCAGTTCCCTCCAGCCTCTCTGCTACATCTTGAACAACAAGGTGATATCTACTTAATGCATAAGAATAACCTCCAGGATAACCTCTCGACTCTGTTTGGACTCTCTCAGCCATTGACACTTAGTCTCATTTCACTCTTCCCCCTTACAAACAGAGCAATTTTAACACAAGATGCATACTCTTGCTGCAAACTGCTTTTCTTGAGACGTTATGAAGTAATACAAGGAGAAATGTTTAAGGCTGTACTACTAAATGGTGCTGGTAAATACTACATAATTTTTTGTCTTATTACATTCTTTGCTGTAATGAGATCAGATAGCAACAGTGAATTAGGATTATTATCTTTTTT
Source organism: Myrmecophaga tridactyla (assembly GCA_004026745.1). Classification (NCBI taxonomy): domain Eukaryota; kingdom Metazoa; phylum Chordata; class Mammalia; order Pilosa; family Myrmecophagidae; genus Myrmecophaga; species Myrmecophaga tridactyla. The sequence goes on from PVIY010050451.1 coordinate 602, forward strand.
TTTTCACTATGATCGCTAGTAACTAAAGATCCGAATTTTAACTGCTTGGCAGCAAAACCCAAATTCCCTGATTGACACATTAGCATCTGTGGTGGTCTGAAGCTGTATGTACCCCAGAAAGGCATATTCTGGAATTTAATCCATTCCTGTGGGTGTGGATCCATTGTAAGTAGGACCTACTTCACTTAAGGTGTGTCCACCTCATTCAGGTGGGTTTTAACCCTCTTACTAGAGTCCTTTATAAATGGAATGAATTCAGAGAGTGAGAGAAAGCCATGGAACTGAGAGAAAGGAAACCCAGAAGTGAGGAGAGAAACTAACAGACACCACCATGTGCCACGTCTGCAGAGGGGCCCAGGATTGCCTGCAGCCAGACTTTAGGAAGAAAGCATCGCCTTGATGATGGCTCATTTGGATATTTTCTCAGCCTGAAACTGTAAGCAAATAAATCCTCAATGTTTAAACCAACTCATTTTATGGTATGTGCTTTAAGCGGCCTAGAAAACAAAAACAACACTGAAATGTCAAGGGATTAAATAACCAGCACAAAAGCTACTGCACTTCTGTTGTAGCATTTAGCAGAACTGAAAAAAAGGAAGTTGTGCTACATGTTGAAAGAAGACACCAGAAGATAAAATGTCACATGATGGCTTCCTAGTCTTGTACATGTCCTCTATTAAAACCACCAAAGTCTGCCTTATCATCTCTCAAGGTAGCTTTCAACCCCCATCCAGGAACCACACCTTTCTTCCCCTTTTGGCTTTGCTTTGCTTGCTTCTGTCTTCCACTGCAAAGCACAGGCAACGAATTAGTCCTGTGTTTCAAACCATTAATTTCCAATGAAAAACACAATTAAATACAGTTGCTAATGAAATGTCCTTCTCCGAACTAAGGCTTCCAAAACACTGGCAAATACAGTTTTCATACTGCATAATTTTTATCTCTTAGCAACTTCCCAAACTCTCTGAAATCATCTCCCAAAGATGGGTTCATGACGTCACCCAGAAAGTGTTATTACTGACACCGGAAGTTTCTTTTGCTAATTCCGGGTCTGACACTTCTTGTAACTTCTTTAGAAGCACTCTATCTGCTAATTGTTCTTCTGGAGTTACCACTTTAGATTCTCCAAGTTCTTCAAAATTTCTTTTTAACATTTCTTCATGCCTTTTCGTCTGTTGCTGTTCTTTCTCTTGGGTCTTCTCCACTATTTTTTTTTTCTTCTCTGAAATTTTTACTTCTGGTTTTATATCTGCTTCCTCCCCCCTCCTCATCATCTTCCTGCTCATCCCAGTTATCCTTAAGGCCTTTGTCCTCGACCTCGCCTTCCCAGCGGGTCCTCCACAGAAAACGCGTCGGCGGAGGCCCAGAGCGCGCCCACCCCGGCCGCCTCAGCCAGGCCAGGGCAGGCGAGCGGGAAGAGCCCAGCGGCCCGGGCGTCCCTGGATTTGCTCTCGGTGGCCGGCGCGGGGCAGGCTGGGACCGTGGCGGACTGCGCGGCCCGCCGAGGCCACGCCCCTTCCGGTGTGGGCGGTCTGTGGCTTACCGGGATCTGTGTTTTCTCTTTAAACCAGTTGCACGTTGGCAGAATCAGCGTGCGGGAGATCGAGTTCCCGTGTACCTGTCCCCACTGTTAGGGTTTCGCTTTAGTGTGGTTACCTTTGTGACAATTGATGAGAGACTATTACAATGTGCTGTGAGCTGTAGTCCGTAGTTGACGTTAGAGTTCCCTGTTTGTGGTGGCCAGCACTGCGGTTGCGTTGCTTTACATCTTATTCTAGTAGTATGTATATGCGGTTAAAACGGTACATGTTATGTTACATACATGTTACCATGGAGCAGGGGCGGGGCCGTAGGTACTGCTTAAGAACTGGTGAGGTGATTTTTTTAAATTTTATTTTGAAATAATTTCAAAGTTATGAGGCGGTTGCAAATAAAATACAAAACCAATACAGAGAACCCTGGTATACAGCCTACCCAGATACCCAGATTTACCAGCTTTTTGCCACATCTGTTATAACATTTTGCCTAATTTATTATACATCATTCTATCCATCTGCCTGACAACTTGTCTATCTATCATTTTTTAAACATTTGGAAGTAGGTTACATGCATCAGTTCCTTGAACACTTAATTCTTCCGTGTATATTTCCTAAGAACAAGGATGCTCACTCATATAACCACATTAAGTGTAGTTAACAAGTTCAAGAAATTTAACATTGATGGAAAGCTTACATTCTATTCTGTATTCTAATTTTTTTCAGTTGTCCCAGTCATGCCCTTTTGGGCAAACAGGCTCTACTTCCTGCCCCAGCCGCCTCAGCAGCCGTGGCCTGGCACGACTCCCTTTGTAGGGCACCATGTGGCAGAGAGCCAGCACAGAGCAGGTCAGGCCGGTGGCAGGAGGCCAGGCCTCCTGCAGAGGAGGCGCCGGTGCAGTGGTGGCCGCCGTCTCTCCCAGCCTCCCTGCGTGCTGGGCTCTGGGTGGGCACCTTACACACCCGTCACCGGCCACACAACAGCTCTGCTGCCTGCCCAAGGCCACCTAGGAGGAAGTAACACAGCCAGGAATCGTCTTCCAAGACCCTCTGGTTGTGCGTGCAAACCCCTTCTCAGAAATCTTGTCTGACAACCGAGCTTTACCAGCTCATCTCTGGATGTTCATTAACAAGCGTCTGCCTTTAAGGGAAAATGATTGTCTTAATGCTTATGGGTGTAGCATTCTGTGTGGGGTGGTGGAAGGGTTTTGGTAGTGCATGGTGGTGGTGGTCACACAGCACTGCTGGAATGCAGTTGATGCCACTGAAGTGTATGCTTGGAAGTGGGTGGGGTGGGAAATTGTAGGTTGTATATGTATATGTATATATATATATATATATATATATATAACCATAATAAAAATTTAAAAAAAATTTGATTGTCATTGGCCATCCGTACGTTCCCTTTCAAAATAACTGACTGATCTTTATCCTCCTCTTAAAAACAGTGAATTCCAGAATGGGACACCTGAACACACGTCTTCCTAGTTTGTGTGGAAACAGTCCTCTAAACTAAAAAGGTCCCAACCCAACCTATCAACCAGTGGGGTTTCTATCCACTCCGACTCAGCTAAAATTGAACATCATGAAATTTGCTTTCTTATCACGGAATGATGTCAGCACAAATGCACCTTTACAGCTTTTGAATTAAAAAACAAAAATAGCTTCACAGGAAAGGAGAACTCCTGGTCAGTCCGCCTATAGGGCCCTAGGTAGCCGTTGGGTGAAAGGAAAGACCATGGGGTAGTTGGGACCAGGTTACAGAGCTACACCCCTGCGCAGCCTCCAATGCAACTGCAGCACCGGGACAAGTCACTGCCTGCCCCAGACTCCGTGTCCCCAGCTGTCCAGCGAGGGAATGGAGTGGCTCAGTTATCCACGAACCTGGCCTCTGTCATCACCACCAGCAGAGCTTTGTGGTTTGTGGCTTTTTAAGCTTTCTGGTCTCTTCTGAAGCCCAGCCCAGCTTGAGAACTACTAGCCGGCTGACCCCACAGTCTTCCCAGCTCGGGCAGGCTGCAAACCTGGAGGAAAAGCAGCTGAGCCATTGGCCTGGGTGGTTTGTCAGACCTGGTATTTTGTGCCAAATTCAATCCCGGGCAGGGGGTCATCATGACGGGTCTGGTGGCTCCCTGATTGGTTTGCTCAGGATATATATGTATTTATTTATATATATATATAAATATATATATATATTTTTCACAGTCACAAGGTTACATTGTAAAAACTATGTAGTTATACAATCCCCTCCAAAAATCAAAGCTACTCTTGATTCTTGAAGACAGTGTGTTAACGATATAGCTTTTATAATTACAATGTGACTGTGTGATTGTGAAAACCTTGTGTCTGATGCTCCTTTTATCTAGAGTATGGACAGATGAGTAAAAAATATGGATTAAAAATAAATGGTGGGGGACAAAGGTCAAAATAAATTGGGTAGATGGAAATACTAGTGGTCAATGAGAGGAAGGGGTAAGGAGTATGGAATGTATGAGTTTTTTCTTTTTATTTTTTCTTCTGGAGTGATGCAAATGTTCTAAAAAATGATCATGGTGATGAAGACATAACCATGTGATAATATTGTGAGCTACTGATTGTACATCATGTATAGAATGTTTACGTGTTAAAATTTATCATAAAAAAAAAGAATCAAGGCTACTGGAACACAGCTCAACAGTTTCAGGTACTTCCCTTTAGCCACTCCAATACATCCAAAACTATATGATGTGTAAGCATAACCTCCAGGAAAACCTCTCAACTCTGAAATCTCTCGGCCACTGACACATCATTTCGTCTCATTTCTCTCTTCCCCTTTTTGGTCAAGGAGGTTTCTCAATCTCATGATGATGGGTCCCAGCTCATCCCTGAGAGTCAGGTCTCACGTTGCCAGGGAGATTTATACCCCTGGGAGTCGTGTCCCACGTAGCGGGGAGGGCAGTGAGTTCACCTGCCGAGTCAGCTTAGAGAGAGAGGCCACATCTGTCTGCTCAGGATATCAACCAGAACTAACATATGTCAAGTCCTCTGACATGTCCCACGCGGGCTTCACACGGTGATCTCAACTTCAGAACAGCCCGGGGGCAGCTACTATCACCAACTCCAGTTTACCACAAAGGAAGCCAAGAGATTAAGTAATTTGCTTGAATTTCGGTTGTAGGACTTCTAAGCGGTGGAGCCAGGACTAGAACCCCAAGTCTGTGCCCCAGGTCACTCCATCATTTGGTGCCAGGTGCAGCCAGCTGGAAAATGGCCTTCCCCCGAGCAGCGCTCTCTGCCCTCCCTGCCCCAGGCGTCCCCTGTTCAGAACTTTTTCTGCCTTCCTGAAAGCTGTGCAAGGACCTGGGTCAGAATCGGGCATCGGGGCCAACAATCACAAATACCACGAATGTCAAGTTCCCTCTGAAGGGGGTCAGCCGCCCACATGCTTTCCTTCTCGTGGTGACCCTGGGAGAGATGGCGTGGGATGGCGCCCGCCGCCTGGACAGGGAACGAGAGGAGCGGGGAGCTTGGGCCCAGCACACGTCAGCGGACATGGACAGGAGGCCGCCAGCCCTTGGTGGACTATTGTCGTTCAGCCAAGTCCCTGCCCTTGGTGCTTTGTGTGGGCTTGGCAGGGCACCTCTCGCATTCCTGCCCCCCAGGGAGACCTTGTGGGTGATCACGGCCCCTTCAACTCCTCTCTTATCAGCTTTGGAAAGTTCAAGGAGTCCTGGATGCGCACGTGATTTCTTTTTTCTTGTTTGATCTTTCCAAACCACAATCAATCCAGCGTGGACATAGGAGGGGCCCCCAGCTACAAATATGTGGATACATGTGCCTCGAAGGAAGAATCATTTAGCTAAGGAAACAGACTTCAGATTGCTGCTTCCAGGGAGCAGGGGAGAGGGTCAGCTTAAAACAGCAAAAAAAGGCAAAACCAAAACATCACATGCCAGTGATTGTCCTTTTGAACAAGAAAGGAGCGGACATTCCAAAAAGTACATATATATATATTTTACTAGTGTGCTAGATGTTTGAACAATTTTATCACACCCAAACCCAGTTTTTTGGAGCTGCCCAACTTTGCAAGGGCCATCTGCTGAGGCCACGCAGCAGAGCTGCTGCTCTCTGGATTTATATTATAAGGGCCATGAACACGTGGGAAAACCCAGCCCCAGGCCTCTTTCCAAGGTCATTTATTCACTGCAGGTTTGAACAGACAAAATTTAGGCAGGGCATTGAGAGAGAAAAACCTTCTGTGTGCATAGGCAATAGGCTTTATTCTTTCTCACCAGCCGACCCATCAAATACAGTGCTAAATTGGAAGGCAGATGTCAGGGTCCCGCAAAAAGGGCTTGCACTGAAACGCAGAGAGGCTGGATTCCATGGAACAAATGCATGCGGGAGGGGACAGGAAGAGGTTCTCATCCAGCTCAGTTTAGAGCAAATGCCTCGATGGCAATGCCTGCGGGTTAGTGGTCAGCACGTGGGGGTAAGAGGTAAGAGCAAACCTCCTGAAGCAAATGCTCCTCCAGTCAGGAGCGTGTGAAATACGGCGGTACTTCCATACCATGGAATATGATTGTGTTGCGATAAAGAGCGAGACATGCTCACATATTTACATATTTACTGATACGTAACAAACTTTACTCTTCAGTGAATAAAAGCCTAGTGCAGAAAAGCATGTTTACTACACTCTCATTTACGTAAAAAAATCTGTCATATGCTTGAATTTTCACAAACTTCTTTGGGGTGCAATAAGGAAAGCAGGAAAGGAAGGAAAGCTTGCTTTGTACTGTATATCCTTTCGTGCATTTTAAAGTTTGATTTTGAGCCTTGAGACTATATAATTAACTCAAAAAGTGATTAATTAAAAAATAATAAAATCTGTTGGCTGAGGGTGGAGATGAGCAGATAGAGGTGGTTAGCAGGATGTTCCCCCAAATTACAGTTAACTGTGAATATGCAAATTGGGATAATTTCTACTTTCTTCCTGGTATATTTCTTCTTTAGATAGTACAATAAACGTGTGTCTTTTTTTTTTTTTTTATAAATAAAGCTTGTAAAATTCTAAATAAAAGCTAAGGACTTTAGGGACATTTCCCTTAGAACACTAGTAAAGGAAACAAATGTCATGACTGGTTAATATGGACATCAACTAAACAGTGGTGGAAAACAGAGGAGCTAGGAGAAAAGGTGGACGATCACCTGTCTTCACTGTCAAACAGTTGAGACAGTACTGCTTTAAACCTTTTCTTTAGAAAAGTAATACATAGACACTCGACTGGGGAAATTCTAGAAAGCAGAAAAATAAATCGCTTTGGATTCTACCCAAATGCAAATACTGTGACTTGTTCCCCTGTTTCCTCTCAGTCTTATATTCTAAAGATGGGGGCTCCAGGAGTCAGGGAGTCATCACCTCACCTGCTATTGCCTGGTTACTCAGTCACTGATGCAGCAGTGGGGTTCACTGGCGTCCGTGTTTAATGTCCACCAGGAAGGGTGGGCCCAGCAAATGAGCCGCTGTCACAAGCCCAAGCGGGGAGCAGCTGGGGAGCCCATGGCTTCCTGACACCCCTGTCCCTCCCGAGCAGTGGCACCTGCCCTGGGCCAAGAAGCACCCCTGGTCCCGGTGGCCTCGGGAACAAGGGACGTGTGGAGGGGTCAGGCCTGGGAGCTCCAGCGGAGGGGGGTGGGGGCTCCTCGGCTGTGACTAGCCCTTTCCCCACTGACCCCTGCCCACCCGGAGGCCGGGGGCCGCCCTGTGCACACTCGCAGGCCAGTGTGGACCCTCACAGGTGCTGGGGCCTGCCCTGTGACTCGGACCTCCCGTGCTGCCCTGGCCTGGGGGTGGAGGGGGTGGCCTGGGGAGGACCTGGGAGGCGGCCAGGGGCCCCGGGGCAGCGTTGTCCCATCAGGCTTCACTTAGAAAACGCCAGTTCGAAGATAGGATTGTGTAGAATTTCAAGCCCAGCATTAAGTCTCCAGCCCGGGGCCCTGGGAGGCTGGTCGGCCTTCTCCCCTGTCCAGGTTTGTTCCTGCTCCCGGGGCTTTAGGAGTGAGGGTTTGCAAAGGCGCTTGGTCTGCTGCCTCAACGGGCTCTGGCACTGGGTTTTGTCCTCCAAACTTCTCTTTGCTGCTTTAGGAGGAGAAAACGGCACCTTCTCTGTGACCCCACAGCGGCATTCTCCGTGGTTGGTGGCTACTTCTACTCCCCATTTACGTTGTCTCTTTAAGGTCTTTTTCCAGGGAAGCGGCTGGGTGGCATTTTGGCCATCTTAGCACCTTTGCCCACTTCTCTTTTGGGGATTCCCAACCAAGGTAGTGTTGGAGGCAAGGAACACAAAGCAGACAGGAAGCAGAGCACCACTTCCCCACGTGGTGGGCGCCTTTCCACCACCCTCCGGAGGTGGGGGCTCCAGCAGCTGGCGGCAATCCAAATCAAGCCCCCTCCTGCCCCCTCTGATTGCAGAAGCGGAGACAAAACCATGCAGGCAGACGGCGGCTCATCACAGAGGGAGGGGAGAGGGCAGCGGGGAGCAGAGGGGAGGGCAGAGAGGAGGGGAGGGGAGGACAGAGGGGAGGATGGAAGGGAGGAGGGGGAGGGCAGAGGAGCGAAGGGGAGGATAGGTGAGAGAAGGGGGAAGGCAGAGGAGAAGAGGGAAGGGGAGGATGGAAGGGAGGAGGGAGAGGGCAAGGTGAAACCTGATCTCTGACCTTTAACACGCCGTGTCCTGCCCCTCTGGGACAGCCTGGCACACTGAAGTCCTGGGCTCAGCTGGACACGGGGCAGACACAGGAGTGGGGACGTCCATCCCCCATACAGCGGTCACTGAGTCTCTGGGCTGATGGGGGTGGTTTGACCCCTTCAGAGACAGTTCTAGCAGCCCCCACCTGTCACCGCAGGTCCCTAGGGCCTAGCAAAACGCACAGCACCAAGTCTGGACTTCGAAGGATGACTGGACAGAGGACGGTGAGAGGCGGGCCGCTACCTTGGCGCTGTGGTCAGCGGAAGTCTGGAGAAGGCAGGAAGGCTCCCCGCTGCTCTCGGGAGTGGCTTGGCTGGTGGCACCGCAGGTGGCTCAGGAAGTCTCCGTGCTTGACCAGGAAGGTGAGAAAGGTCCCGTGGGTGGAGGGGACCACACGGTGGGCCAAGGCGGCCTTCCAGGGCTGGAGACGGGGTCACCATGGGTTGGCCATGGGGGGACCAGGGCTGCAGCTGTCCCCACGCCAAGCCCCAGCTCTTGCCTGTTCAGTGGGGATGCACGCCGCCTCCCACTGACCCCGGGGCTTGCTGCGCCTCCAAAACCTCGTGTGCGGACAGCGCCTAAATGCCACACAGATCAAGAGGAATTGTCCATTTTTAAGCTCCTCCCTCCTCTCTCCCTTCCTCCTACTTTCCTCTCTCCACTGAAGCCCTGCAGACCTTGCCCACCTGCTTGCCACATCCTGCGGTCCCTTCCCTCTTGAAGGCAGCATCTGGCGCTGACTTCCTTCCCATGGGAAGTCCCTCCTTGTTCTCAGTTCTCCCCCGATGGCAACTCAGAGAATCCCTCAACTAGCCTCGCAGAGTCTACTGACCACCCCCATGCTGTCACCCGCCTGCTCACCTGAGCTTCCAAAGCCAAGGGCCAGTAGATGGGGTGGGGGCTGCACAGGTCCTGGGCAAGGAGCTGAAAGCAGACGCCAAAGCTCGCATCCTGCGGGGACCACCTTCTACTCACGGAGCCAGTCCCGGCACCAGCCGCCGGCCCACGGTCGCAGCCCTGGTCCCCCATGGCCAACCCATGGTGACCCCGTCTCCAGCCCTGGAAGGCCGCCTTGGCCCACCGTGTGGTCCCCTCCACCCACGGCCTTTCTCACCTTCCTTGTCAAGCACGGAGACTTCCTGAGCCAACTGTGGTGCACCTGTGGGAACTACGTGCCTGACGCCTGGATCAAGGCACTCGGTTTCCCCATGTTGCAGCCAGAGGCTGGAGGGAGACTCCTCTGAGACCCTTCTCTGCTCTGGGACTGCTGCTGGGGCAATTCCTGGCCTGAGGTCAAGGGGACCCTGCAGGCTGCCCAGGCATCAGGGATCTCCTGCCCCCCCCGCCCACAGCACCGCCCAGGCAAGGGAGGAGGGCTCGGGCCTCAGACCCAGCTGCGAAGGAGTGTGGCAGACCCTGCCAGGTAGGGGGCCCATCCGTGCCAGACACTTCCCACCCCCGCCTCATGGCCTCATCCTCCCCCAAGTGGGGCAGTGGGTGGCCCAGGAGTCCCGTCCCAGATTGAGTTGGTTTGGGTTCTCCAAGAAGCAGATGACACAACAGTGCAAGAGATCTGTTGGAGGACATGCCTGAGAAGGAGAGTGGTAGGGAGGGCCCAGGGCCCAGTGTGGCGCTGGAGCCTAGAAGGAGGTGGTGAGAAGGAGGACGGGCGGGGGGCACCTCAGAGCCAGTGCCGCTCTGAGAACGGCCCTGCCAGGACGGGAGGCCCTGCGCCCAGGTGCCCAGTGGGTACCCGTGTCCTGCAGGAAGGCGCCGGCCCCGGCCCCACCCTACTGACACTGGCTGGGAGCAGCGGGGAGAAGCGTGGTCCCAGCACCAGCAGAGCAGTGGGTGCAAAGGGACAGCGCTGGGGCCGTGAGGCAGTGGCCCCAGCAGCAGGCCCTCTGGAAGGAGAACAGCACGCCTCTGTGACCGCCACGCAAACAGTTATCCAAGAAAGGTGAAATACATACCCATGAAAACGTGCACAGAAATGCTCCTAGCACCTTTACTGTGATCATCAAAAACCAGAAACAACCCAACTGTTCATAGACCCGTGAATGGGTGCATCAGGGGTGGTGTATCCACAGGATAAGCATTTATAAATTAAAAGGAATGGGGCGGGCCACGGTGGCTCAGCAGGCAGAGTTCTCGCCTGCCAGCCCGGAGACCCGGGTTCCATTCCCAGTGCCTGCCCATGCAAAACAAAAATTAAAAGGAATGAATTACTGGTGCATGCAATGACGTGGAGGAATCTCAAAAACACTATGCCGTAAGAAGCCAGATATGAAAGTGTACACACTCCGTGGTTCTATATATAGGAAGTCCAACAAGGCAAAATTAATCTCCAGTGACAGAAAGATAAAAATCAGAACAGCAGTTGCCTAAAGGGTGTGAGGGAGGGGGCTTAACTGAGGAATCCTGGGGGTGGGGAGTGGGGGATGGAAATGTTCTTATGTATTGATTTACGTTTTGCTTATACATTAGTCAAAAATCATTAAATTGTATTGATAAAGTCTATGCATTTCATGGTTTGCCTCAATAAAAGAAAGAAGACTTCACTTTATAGAAGAGGCTCAGAGAGGTTAATAGTTTGCCTGAGATGCACAGTAGATGGCCTCAGGTTAGATCCCCCCTGCTCCCGCCCCCACTGCCCAACCCCAAGCCCCTTCCAAGACCAGGTTGGCTCGTAACTGCCAGCACTGACCCAAGAGGACTCTGTGCAGACTCATGAATCCCTGTGTCCGCCTCACCCCAGGGTGTGGCAGTTGTTCCCCCGGACAGGTTGAGACCACAGGATTTCAGAAGACTGCATGGGTCAGCCTGGGCTGGGGTCCAGACCCCATCAACAGAGCTTGGCCTGAGGCAATCTCCACAGCTTGGCCCACAACGACCCTGGGGGGAAAGCGCGTGCCCTCCACATTGGTGACTCATGGCCTTAAACAGGAGCTGGTTTTGTAAGGTCTGGGTGGGGCAGCAGGCTGAAGGAAACTGCTGCTTCAGTGGGTAGTCAGTCAAGGCCATCAGCTCCAATTCTCACCACAGGCGGGGTATCCTGGGGAAGTGGCCTGACCATCCTAAGCCCCTTTTCATAGGAGTCAAATAAGGGTGAAAAACAAAAATGGAAGCAAATGGAGAAAACAAACATAAATCACCTGGGACAGAGGAGGTACTCAGGGAAGTGGTTTATTTCACCCCCTCCCAATCTCGTCACTCATTCAGTCTATTAGTCATTCAACAAACACTTATTGACTCCCTGCCTTCTTCAGGACTGTGCTATGCCTGGAGGTGAATCAGTCCTTGTCCTCAATGAGCTCATAGTATAGTAAACAAATAATTGGAGTTACTAGTAGGTTTATAATGCTCTCTAATACCTGGCCAGTTTAGTTCCACGCTCAAGCATCCTTCCTTCTTTGATTTTTCCTCGTTATTCTTGAATACTTAGAAAAAGCTTGGAAGCAGTTTGTCTAATTAAAAAACAAACAAACTGGTATAAGGATCAGGTACATAGTAGAGGAGGCATTTCAGAGCAGTGAGAACAAAGGTGGATACTTCAGTAAAATATTGAGAAAATTAGGTAGCTTTTTTGGGAAAAAAATCCCAAAATAAATTCCAGAAAGCTAAAGTATTTAAATGTATAAAAACAAAATCATAAAAATATTAGAAGAAAATTTTCCAACTAGGGAAAGAACTTTCTAAGCATAACACCAAAACCATAAAAGAAAAACTAAGTAAAGCCCAAGTAAAAATGAAACAATTCTGCGTTAAAAATGATCAGAAGCAAAATCAAAGGCAAACCAAGGAAAAAATATTTGCAGCACATATGACAAAAGCCTATTATTCCAAATTATAAAGAAACTTACAAATTTTTAAGTAAAAGCCAAAAAAATCCCATTTGAGATTTTACAAATGAGTAGACCTGAAGATAGCTCACAGAAAAGGAAATACAAATAACTTTAAAAAATACTTTCTATTTTGAGATAATCGTAGACTTATAGAAGAGTTGCAAAGATCATGTAGAGAGTTCTTGTATACCCTTCACCCAACTTTCACTAATGTTAACATCTTATACGACCATAGTACAGTAGTCAAAATTAATGGTACACTACCATTAACTAAAATAACTTATTTGGATTTCACCAGTTTCCACATTCCTGTCCTTTTTCTGTTTCAGCATCCAATTCAGGATCCAGCACAGCGCCTACCTGTCTTGTCTCCTGGGTCTCCTCCACTTGGTAATGGTTTCTCTATCTTTCCTTCCTGTGACACTTTTGAAGAGTTCTGGTCGGGTGTTCTATAGAATGGCCCACAGTTTAGGTGTGTCTTGTGTTTTCTCAAGGTTCAGCAAAGGTGTGCCTCCCTGGAAAGGGTACCACAGAGGTGACAGTCCCTTCAGCAGCAGTCAGGTTGCATGATGTGACATGTCTTCCTGGTGTTGCTAATCTTGAGATAATTGTAGACTTACAGAAGAGCTGTTTGTTGTCTCTCTGCTGGGTTCCTCATTATAGAGCTACCATTTTTCGCTTGGAAATTATTAAATAATTTGGCTGAGATACTTTGTGTGCTGGTTTGAAACTTGGGTACCCCAGAAAAGCCATGTTCTTTAATCCTGATTCATTATTGTTGGAAGGGATCTTTTTGATTACCTTGTTTCCTTGGAATTGTGACCCACCCAATTGTAATTAGTTGGTTTCCATGGAGACGTGTCTCTGCCCATACAAGGTGGGTCACTTACTGGAGTCCCTTAAGAAGGAACCATTTTGGAAAAAGCCTCAGAACTGACACAGATAAAGACATTTGGAGATGCAGAAGGAAAACTCTCCCGGGGAAGCTGTTTGAAACCAGAAGCCAAAGAACCAGCAAACACCAGCCACATGCCTTCCCAGATCAGCCTTTATTTAATCAAGGTATCTTTTTCTGGATGCCTTAGTTTGGACATTTTTAAGGCCTTAGAACTGTAAACCTGTAACTTAATAAACTCCCTTTATAAAAGACAACCCATTTCTGGCATATTGCATTTCTGGCAGCATTAACAAACTAAAACACTTTGAGACTATAGCAAATACCCTATTTCTGCTTAAACTTTTGCTGCTAATTTTGGTAGTCATTGGTGAATTTGCCTCCAGCAATTATTACTGCTGTGTTTTAATGGTGATTTTTCTATTTTTCCCATCCCTTCTACATTTATTGATTGAAAGGCTTCTATAAGGAAGTGCAGTTGCCTCTCCCCATTTATCTATCTATTCAGTTACTTATATCAATATGGACTTGTGGATATTGATTTCATTCTTTACATTCTAACCCAGTATTACTTGTTTGGTTGCTCATGTTGCTCCCAATTACCTAATCCCTCTGTGCCTCAATGCCCTTGTCCGTAAAATGAAAATAATATTAGTGTCTCAACTAGAGAAACCCATGAGAATCTGAGATAATGCAGGCAAAGCCTTTTTAGCACAGTGCAGGGAACACAGTAAGAACTTGATGAGTAGCAGTGACTATTATTATTATTTAAAGGAGTGGTAGGAAAGGAGTGGGAACAGCATTCCAGCAACATGAACAGCATGACCACGGCTCAGATGCGTGACCCAGCGCAGTGTGTCAGACAGCTGGTTTGACCACAGCAGAGTCTACGTGGTGATGAGTGGCAGGAGGTGAGGGCCGGGAGGCAAACAGGACCACATTGTGCAGTGTGTTCAAGGGTCTGCCAGAGAGGCTGGCCTTAACGACGGACCTTCTGGAGCATGAAGGTGCTGGCTTTTATCATCCTTTGTTGCTGATGAGAAGTCCAAAGCCTTCTCAGTTCCCTCTCTGGACGCTTGTCAGATTTTCTTTTTGTCCTCATTGTTCTGAAAATTCACTATGATGGATTCTGGTGTAGTACCTGATTTGTCCATGCTTGGGGGCGGGGGGAGGCAAGGAGAAAAGGCTTACAGCCTTCCTTTTCAGGAAATTTTCTTAAATGAGTCATCTGATGGTTCCCTACCCTTTATTTTCTCACTTCCCTGCTTTTGAGAAGTTGTATTATTTGTAAGTTGTACTTCTTGGACTGGTTTAAGTCTCCCCCCGCCCCCAAGCATGGACAAATCAGGTACTACACCAGAATCCATCATAGTGAATTTTCAGAACAATGAGGACAAAAAGAAAATCTGACAAGCGTCCAGAGAGGGAACTGAGAAGGCTTTGGACTTCTCATCAGCAACAAAGGATGATAAAAGCCAGCACCTTCATGCTCCAGAAGGTCCGTCGTTAAGGCCAGCCTCTCTGGCAGACCCTTGAACACACTGCACAATGTGGTCCTGTTTGCCTCCCGGCCCTCACCTCCTGCCACTCATCACCACGTAGACTTAAACATTTGGACTTAAACATTTATTTGTTAATTTAAAAATTAAGAAACCAAATAAAACATTAACATACATAATCAGTATTCACAATATCATCACTTAGTTGCATATTCATCTTTCTTAGAACATTTGCATTAATTCAGAAAAAGAAATGAAAAGACAATAGAAAAAGAAATAAAACGAACACAGGAAAGAAAAAAAAAAAGATTATACCTACCATATCCCTTACCCCTCGTGTTCATTGATCACTAGCATTTAAAACTAAATTTATTTTAGCATTTGTTCCCCCTATTATTTATTTTTATTCCATATGTTATACTCCTTTGTTGACAAGGAAGATAAAAGGAGCATCAGACATAAGATTTTCACAATCACACAGTAACATTGTGACAGCTGTATCATTATTCAATCATCCTCAAGAAACATGGCTACTGGAACACAGCTCTACATTTTCAGGCAGTTCCCTCCAGCCTCTCCATTATATCTTGAATAACAAGATGATATCTACTTGATGCATAAGAATAGCCTCCAGGATAACCTTTCCACTCTGTTTGGAATCTCTCAGCCATTGACACTTTGTCTCATTTTCCTCTTCCCCTTTTTGGTAGAGAAGGTTTCTCAATCCGTTGATGCTAAGTCTCAGCTCATTCTAGGGTTTTTCTCAATCCCTTGATGCTGAGTCTCAGCTCATTCCAAGATCTCTGTCCCACGTTGCCAGGAAGGTCCACACCCCTGGGAGCCATGTCCCACGTAGAGAGGGGGAGGGTGGTGAGATTGCTTGTTGTGTTGGCTGGAGAGAGAGGCCACATCTGAGCAACAAAAGAGGCTCTCTTGGGGGTGAATCTTAGGCCTAAATTTTAAGTAGACTTGACCTATCCTTTGTGGGGTTAAGTTTCATATGAACAAACCCCAAGACTGGGGGCTCAGCCTATAGCTTTGGTTGTCCACACTGCTTGTGAGAATATCAAGAATTCAACTTGGGGAAGTTGAATTTCTCC
>PVIY010050452.1:0-16200 GCA_004026745.1 Myrmecophaga tridactyla
ACTGTGCTGGTTTGAACAGAAGTATGCCCCCTAAGAAAAGCCATGTTTTGATATAAAACCCATTCCTTAAAGGTAGAATAATCTGTATTCAATACTGTATGTTTGAAACTGTAATGAGATCATCTCGCTGAATGATGTGATTTAGTTAAGAATGGTTGTTAAACTGGATTAGGGGATGATATGTCTCCACCCATTTGAGCGGGTCTTGATTAGTTTCTGAAGTCCTATAAAAGAGGAAACATTTTGGAGAAAGAGATTCAGAGAGAGCAGAGAATGCTGCAGCACTATGAAGCAGAGCGTTCACCAGCCAGTGACCTTTGGAGATGAAGAAGGAAAATGCCTCCCGGTGAGCTTCATGAAACAGGAAGCCAGGATACAAAGCTAGCAGATGACACCATATTCGCCGTGTGCCCTTTCAGCTGAGAGAGAAGCCCTGACTGTGTTCGCCATGTGCCTTCTCACTTGAGAGAGAAACCCTGAACTTCATTGGCCTTCTTGAACCAAGGTATCTTTCCCTGGATGCCTTTGATTGGTCATTTCTATAGACTTGTTTTAATTGGACATTTTCTCAGCCTTAGAACTGTAAACTAGCAACTCATTAAATTCCCCTTGTTAAAAGCCATTCCGTCTCTGTATATTGCATTCCGGCAGCTAGCAAATTAGAACACTGACACTATAGTCACCTTCTGCACCTTACCTTGGCAGGCAGAGAGTATGGATGGCAGTGTGATTTTGTTTGGAGCAGTTAAATCACTCTGAGTGATGTGTTTATCTCCCTCTTTCTTGGGGCCTAGGGCAAAGTCCAGGGTCACTATTCCTTTAAGCCAAACTTTCTCTAGCAAGTTAAGCTTAAGATCTGGCTATTTGGAAACCAAAATTAGTCTTGGAACCAGCTGGTAAAGTCATCAAATGTTTGGTTTCTGCAATTACAGGCTTTTCTTGAGTTTGTTCTTGAGATGTAATAAATGTCCCTAGTTCTGCATGACTTTATCTTGCTTAGGTCCATATCTTCTCTGAATGATAGTCTCCCACCCATTCAACCCCCAATTCTACAGATGGAGAAAGTTTGTCCTGAAATATTTCAGAATGTTTCTCAGGGCCTTTGTGTGAGAAGGGACTCTTGAGGAAAGACACTTCCACTTTCCTGAGTATATATATGAACTACACACACTAATTGGGTACATTGTACTTAATATCATGAATCAGACTATGATTGCCTCTACTTTACAAATGAGGGAAGTGGAACTTAGAGAAATTAAGTAAGTTGACTAGGATAATCCAGCAAAAGTGGTCAGGCTGAGATTCCAAACTGTCTGATGCCCAGGCCCTCAAGCTTTTCACGTTATTAAGTCACCTCACAAGAAAAAGCAAAAACAATCCTAGATCCTCAGAGTAGGGGCCACTGTATTTTAGGATGGTGCACTGCTATGCTTGGGGAGGGTTCTAGTCAGAACCAGGAGAAGGATAAACTCAACTTTCTTTGCTGCCCTGGAGTATCTTCCATGCAGCACAGTACCAGAGGAGTTAAGTGCTGCCCTCAGAATAAGTCCTCAATGATAATACCCTTCTAAAGGGCCCTATGCCTTATCATATTCTCTTCTTTTCTCTTCTTTTCTAAGTGACTCTCAGGAAGAGCTCAGCAACCAGTATTTGGAATTTTAGAAGGTTTAGCATCAGCATAGATCCATTGAGACGCTCTTGTTTTCAACATGGGTAAACAGGCCCAGAGACATAACTATCTTCTTTCTTCTTTTTAAAGGAGATTTGAGTTCAGTGGGACTCAGTCCTGAGGAAACAAAAACAATAGAACACCAAGCTTGGGAAGGGATCTCCAGGATAAAGCTCCTTCTCCCTGTGACTTTTTTAACCATTATTTTTGGGTGGAAGACAGTGGGGCCCCACTCAAAGTGTGTGAGTGAATGCCTAATTAACCCCTTAGGTGCTAAGTTTTTGTACTTTACAAAAATTGGAAATAGGCAGAAGGCAGGAAAACCTTTAGCAGAAATGGATTCATCTGAGTGCCACAGGAGCCAGTAGCAGGAAAGGACTTAGCTATCTTGGGATAGGGAAGGAAAGCTGGGACCTCCCACCCAGAAACCAGGCTCTTGCAAGCTCTCACTGCTCAAGTCACTGAAGGATATTTGAAATCTCTTTGCTTCATGGCCTTACTTTGGCCTTATTAGCTTGGGTCCCTTTCCATAGCATTCTGTGGTCACTTAGCCCAGTCCAGCAACCTGTGATCTTTTGAGTATCTGTATATTTTCTCTCTTATGCTATTCACACCCCTCCCTGTGCCCCTACCTCCAAATCTCATTAGGGAATGAGAGCCTTTGTCGCCCTCAAATATCACCCTTTCCCAGTTTCTGAAATTTTACCATGTGAACATGGGGCCCAGCAGGGAAGCTATAGTTAACATGAACTGTTAGAACCTTGGTATCAACTCATGTCCAGATTGAGATTATGATCATAGTTAAGCTTTGGGACACAGGATGATGCATGGGTATTCACCCCACCTCCTACTGTACTCTGGAAGTGCCACAGCATGTCTACAATAGCAGTCCCCAATTAGACCTTCACTTTAGCAACAGCTGCCTCCTCAGCTTATTCTTATTCTCACAACACTGAGAATCTTTAATGGATTATTCTGTGTGTTTTGAGCACCCTCTAGAGACCATAATTCACCAATACAGCACCAGACATCATAGAGTTTTATGGTAAATTCCAACCTGGCATGCCTTTCCCTAGGTATTTTTTTAAATATTTTTATTGGTATATCTTCACACACAAACATTCCATGCATTATGTACAATGACTCACAATATCATCACATAGTTGTGCATTCATCACTATGATCATTTTTTTGAACATTTGCATCTCTCCAGAAAAAGAAATAAAAAGAAGAAAGAAAAACTCATACATACCATACCCCTTACACCTCCCTCTCATTGACCACTAGTATTTCCATCTACCCAATTTATTTTACCCCTTATCTCCCTATTATTTACTAATTCTTTATCCATATTTTTTCCTCATCTGTCCATACCTTGGATAAAAGAAACAACAGACACAAGGTTTTCACAATCTCACAGTCACATTGTAAAATGTGAATAAAATAAATAAATAATAGGGGGAACAAAGGTTAAAATAAATTGAGTAGATTGAAATAATAGTGGTCAATGAGAGGGAGGGGTAAGGGGTATAGTATGTATGAGTTTTTTCTTTTTTACTTCTTTTGCTAGAGAGATGCAAATGTTCAAAAAAATGACCATAGTGATGAATACACAACTATGTGATGATTGTGAGTCATTGATTGCACACCATGTATAGAATGTTTGTATGTCAAGAATGTTTGCATGTCTGTTTATTAAGGTTTACAATGAAAATATTTTTAAAAAAAGAAGTATCAAGGTTGCTGAAACACAGCTCAACAGTTTCAGGTTCTTTCCTCCAGCCACTTGAATGCACCATAAACTGAAAAGGAATACCTGTATAATGCATAAGAATAACCTCCAGGATAACCTCTCAACTCTGTTAGAAATCTCTCAGCCACTGAGATTTTATTTTGTCTCATTTCTCTTTTCCCCCTTTTGGACAAGAAGGCTTTCTCAAACCTTTGATGCTGGGTCCCAGTTCATCTTGGGATTTCTGTCCCACATTGCCAGGAAGAATTAAAACCCTGGGAGGCATGTCCCACATTGAGGGGGGAGGCAACAAGTTCACCTGCCATGTTGGTTTAGAGAGAGAGGCCACATCTGAACAACAAAATAGGTTTTCTTGTGGTGACACTTAGGCCTAATTTTAAGTAAGCTTAGTCTATCCTTTGCAGGAATAAGTTTTTTAGGGGCCAACACAAAGATCAAGGGCTCAGCCTATTGATTTGGTTGTCTCCACTGCTTGCAAGAATATCAGAAATTCTCCAAATGGGGAAATTGAATATTTCCTCCTTTTCCCCCAGTGCCCCAAGGGGTCCTTGCAAATATTTCTTTATTCACTGCCCAAGTTACCCTGGGATATATCAGAGCATCACACTAACCTGGGCAAACCAACAAAATCTCATCCTTATTCAAGGTTCCATGTACTTATGGTCTTCAACTAAACTGACCATACAGGTTAAATTAAGAAATGCACTATCCAAAATATTAATTTTGCACTAAATAAACATCTTTCCCTTTGGTCTCACACAGAAGTTCAAGTTTAAAAATATGGATGATATTATCCTTTACCCTATATTCTGATTTACCTTAGTCCTATCCATATCAGCTTCATTCATATCTCTACTCAAAGTTGGATCCCTTATTCAACTTTTTAAACAGTTCTTGTATGGGGTACTGCTGACTTATATTCTCCTAGCATGACTCATCAATTTTTGCTGGTGTCTAAGCACTTGATTTCCTTTATTAGTTCATTCTGGGGTTGTTTTCACTCTTTTACCTAAGATTTTCTTGCTGGATGGCCTTGTTCTCTATATGTTCTTTGACATTTAGTTCAACTTAATTTGGACCTCTAGCATAGGTTCTGTTTAACAGATCAGAATTTTTCAGTTCTTGTTTTATTGTTTCTTGCCCTATCTATATGGAGCCTTTATTTGAGCAGGGTCTCCTCAGATATTATAGACCCCAGTCAGATTTTCCCAGACTAGACTGGCCTCCTCTCAGGAGGAAAGAGTCACCTGCATCATTTTTCCCTGAAAATGAGTTCCAGCAGGTTGTCAGACTTTCCCATGAAACCTCAGACTCTGTGTTTTCCTATCTTGCCCAGCATGTAGCACTTGTCTTCCTGTGGCTTCCCACCAGTGTAAAGTGATGTGGTGCCTTTAATTTCAGCAGACTGTCCCTGCCAGGGGTGTGGTTGAGACAGAGTTGAGGTTTTAAGTTTGCTTTAATTGTTTCAGTTTTCCAGTCCCCAGGGCCTAAATTCTTTGAAGGAGGAATTCTGCTTGAACTGGGTCTCACTTTTTTCTTTGGGAAGATACAACATTTAGGGAAGTAACTCCTTTCACTTGACTAGTTACTCTGTCTCTCAGACAAGCTTAATTCTGCCCTTGCCTGGGGCAGTGTTGGAGTCTGCGAAGTCTTGCAATTCCATCTAATGAGCTGTTAAGAAGTAGAATAAAAGCAAAAAAAAAAAAAAGCCTTTTCAGTGCAGGGCCCCCCCACTCCTCCAGTTTGTCAATCAAGAGCTTAAGTTGGCTCTATGTATTTCCAGGCTCCATGTGCCCCCTTTTCTTGGGGTCCAGCCCTTTTCCAGTATGTTGCACCATCTGACTCAAAAACCCTCTGATTTTTTTCTGTCAGCCCCACCCTGTCTCTGCTGGGGCAAAAGCTTCTAGTACCTTTAGTGCTTATTCTAGGTTTATCTGTGCTGGGGGCTTATTTTGAGCAGTCAGAATTTGTTAATTAATTCTACAATTGGAGCTTGGTTGAGCTAAGCCTTTGCCACTAGTGAAGTCTGTTTCCTTTTCTCTAGGACAGCCAGCTTGCTGTGTCCATGGGAGAGGGGCACTGGCCTCTGTGGCTTGGAGAGCTACAGTTCTGTGTGGGATCTCAGCTGTTCCACCTGGTCTAGACTGGTGTAGGCTGTGTGTCTGGTCACTGATGTAGCCCCAGGAGTTGTTCTGTACTTTTCCTGGTTATTTACTAGCTGCTCTGGATGATGAACTAAATTCCACACCTCCCTAAGCTGCTATCTTGCCCCACCTCTCCCTGGGTATTTTAATTAATTGCTGCCCAAACTTCAAAGTAGGGGGTGCAGAACCTCAGGAGCATAGAAAGGTGGAGCACAACAGGATCTTTCAGATCACCAAGTGCTTCCTTCTTTTACAATAGGAACTGAGGCCCTGAAAATGGAATCAGGCCACACCAATCCTAGGCATAATGAATAGTTCAGATAGGGGGAATGAGGTTTTTCTCAGTAAAAAGAGCAATAATAGCTCATATATATGAGTGACTCTTTTGTGCTTTGTATCATTTTTATGAGTACCATCTCATTTCATCTTCACAGCAATCCTCTGAGGTAGGTAGTTATAATTCCCATTTTATAGAAGAGGTAACTGAGGTACAGAGAAGTTAAGTGACTTGCCCAAGTTTGCATAGCTAATAAGTGGCAGAGTCAGAATTGAGACCTAGACAGTGTTGCTGCCAAGCTTATACTCCATAACCATTTTTACTGTTCTGCCTCTCCATTATCTCACCCAATCCCAGGGATTCAATCATCATTTCTTAGCTGATGACTTCTGATCCCTAATTTCAGCTTGGCTTCTTTCTTAAGCTCAGGTTTACAAAGATAAATCCACCATGGCCAAATATATTTTCCTTGTGCCTTCCCTATTTATGTCCTATGGAAGAAATATATTGTCTCTTTTTCTCTCCTCTTTCATCCCACATGTGATCAGTCACTAAGTTCATCTTTCTTCCTAGACAGCTAAATAGCCTAGTTTTTTTCTTTCATTTCCACTTGAGCTGCCATTAACCATAGTCTCTGTTTTCCTATATTTGTACAATTTATTTCTTTTTAAACCTAAGCTCAGATCTCGCACATCCCTTTTGAATTTCATCTTGTTGGTTCCCATTCATTGGTCTATTGTTTAACTCCCTTTAGATATGTTTGACCAGAGAAATGCACCAAATTGTAGTATTGTACAGTTGAAGTTTTCCATCTAGACCACAAAGATTTCCTAAGAAACTTTACTTTGTGTATATAATTTAGTTTTGACTGAACTGTTTGAAAGTAAGTAGCAGATATTCTGACACTTACCCTTAAATACTTTACAGCTTTTAAAGGTGAGGACATTTTCCTGCACAGCCATAATATTATACACAATAAAAATATAATATCAATACAATATAATATAATAAATATAATATAATATAATATATTTACACAGTATGTCCAGAAAACTCTTTTCTTTCATAATTTCTTTCATAAACTGGAAATTATGAACCATAATCCAAGGTTCACATGTTGCATTTCATTATATTTCTTTTATCTAGAAAAGTTCCACCACTCTTTTCCACCCCACCCCCATAATATTGATATTTTGAAGAGAACAGGCCAGTTATCTCATAGAATGTTCCATATTCTGGGCTTCTTTGATAGTTTCCTCATGGTGTCACTTAATTTGCTCCTTTATCCCCTGTATTTCCTGTAAAACTAGAATTTAGATCTAGAAGAATGAATAGTTTCAGATCACACAGTTTTGGCAAGATTGTAGGTGGTACTACTTTTTAATATTGTACTCCACATAAGGAGACACAATCACAAAAGGGCCCTATTAGTGATATTAAGCTTGATCACTAGGTTAAGGTGATGACCACTATATATCTCTTCTTTGTGATGGTACATTTTCCTTTGCAGTCATGTCTTCTTAATGAAGCTACTTCTGTGCCTGTTGGACCCCACTGTGTCAACCCCCTTGAGCAGTGGTTGCAGTCCTTTTAGTTTCACCCTTCTGATGCTTTCCTGTCCTGTAAGCATCAAAGTAAGAATACCTCCTTCTACTACTGAAGGAATTCTGTGAATGCCAAAAGAGGTGAAAGAAACCTCCTAAATACATAAGGACTGAGCTGGGCCTGGAAAATAGGCCAGGTTTGAATAAACTGAGGGCAGCTACCAGGGCATTCCAGGAGGGGAAAACAGCATGACTGAATGTGTGATGGCAGAAATGAGCATAGAACTGGAAGTGTCCAGCTTTGTTGAAGAAGAAATGCTTGCTTGGGAAGAGTGGGAAGGAAATAGGAAAAATAATTTGGGGCCATTTTATAAAGAAGCTGGAATGCCAGCCTGAGGAATTGGGATGTCTAAGGGAATCAAAACTGAGGTTTCTGTGTATAGTCTCAAGCAAGAACCAGCCTCCTGCCAGCAAATGCTAGGATGTCACAGAAAGGCTCTTTCTTGGCTCCTGGGCCTTAAGCATTCTTTTCCTGGAACATAGTAGACATTCAAATAAATGTAAATCTCTCTCACCTACTCTGTGCAGCATGAGGTCAGGGTGAGATCAGTTTTGTCCTCATTCAACAGACCACTCCTCATGTAAATAGGCCAATCACTCAGAGACGTGTAGGCAATTCCCCAGGGCTTTTCTTTCACATTTTCTTTCTTTGGAGATAGCATAAAAGGCTCTTATGTCCTCCAAGAGACCTACAATATTTGATCATTTTAACCTCAACACTAGAAGAAGCAGGGTCTTGTTCATTTGTTGGTGTATTCATTTTCTATTGCTGCATTACAATTTACAACAAACTTAAGAGACTTTTAAATCATCCAGTTATTTGCTCATAGTTCCATAGGTAAGAAGCATAGCTTGGCTGAGTTCTTTGTTCAAGGTACCCCAAAGCTGGAATCAAGTGTTGTTCATGTGATTTCTCATCTGGAGACTCTGGAGGAGAATCTGCTCCCAAGCTCATTCTGGGAAGAATTCAGTTCCTTACTGTTGGAGAACTGTGGTCTCAATTTCCTTACTGGGTTTCAAAACTATAGGCCACTCTCATTTCTATAGCCTTGCTTTAGTTGGGATATTTTCATGGCCATAGAACTATGGATTTGCAACTTAATAAATTTCCCCTTTTAAAAGCCATTCTGTTTCTGGAATATCACATTCCAGCAGCTAGCAAACTCAAACACTGGACTTCAGAGCTTCTCTGGCATTAGAACCATCTGGAGATATTAAGTCTCTGAAAAACAAACCTGATAAGTAGAATTTACAGAGCACAGGATATTTTTCAGCATTTCTAGAACACTGTTATTGGGGCTTGTGCCATATTGTGGCAGTTTGTAATAACTGGCTGAAACTTGCATAAGAGTAACATCCAGAATGATCTTTCAACTTGATTTGAAATCTTTTAGTCATTAAAACTCAATTTCTTTTCCCCCTTTTGGTCCATTAATCCACACTTATGACCAGGCTCATCTTTAGAACTTATGTCTCATGATTTCATGGCCAGTTATGTCCTGTGATGCCAAGAACAGACTTACACCCCTGGAGAGCATGTCTCATGTTGGGGGAAAGTTTAGAGTTTGGCTTAGAAAAAGAATATATTTGAGAAACAGCAGAGATTTTCTGTAGATGACTCTTAGGCACTTATCATAAGTAAGTTCAGTTTGCTATTATAGAAATAAGTTTCATCAGGGCAAGCCTCATAATTGAGGTGTTAGCTTATTAAATTGGGAGCCCCTTTTGCTTAAGAAAATGTCAGGAATTCCTCAGGTGGGGAGGTTTAATAGTTCTATATTTCCTAGTCTTTGTAAATACTTTTTTCATTTTCTGCTCAAAATACTCTGAAATGCATCATTACATAACATTAATTTGTACAGAATATTAAGATTTTATTCCTTATTCCAGGTTCTATATCAAACAAAGCTGAATTAGGTTGTTTAAATTAATTGACTAGACAGATTAAATTAGTGTGTAATAGTAAACAGATTTTGGACAAAATAAACTTTTTTCTTTTTATCTCACAAAAGTTAAAGCATTAAAACACAGACCAATATTGTTCTTTACCCTTTATATTGATTTACCTTGGTTTTAACCAGATCAGTTTCATCTCATCTTTAATCAGAGTTTGATCTTTTTTAGTTGCAACTTTTAAGAGTTACTGTATGAACCCATGCTGACTTTCAGAGCTGAAGAAATAATTCTGAGCTTCAGGTGTCACATAGACACTTAAAGTTCCAGGTAACTACTAGGTTATACAAAGAGTAAAGCATTTTAGAATTTAAAGGCAACAGTTAAAGTATATAATCTGAGCTTTAATTTTTATAAGCATTTTAAAATGAAGCTATTTTTAGAAATAAAAGGAAACAGTTGGTTTATATTAACAAACCATAGCAGAGCTTTTGTTCTGTTTCACATTTACACATTTATCAGTTATGTTAATTAAGAGATTATATATATATTTGTCCTGCCTTTCTTTTAAAATTTTTTCTTGTTATGGATGTAGTTTTGACTTATGGCTGAAGTATTACAGCAAAGCATTGTAACTGATAATTTGGTTGTTTTTTATGATCTGTAGCTTTTTAAGAACAATTAAAACCATGATTAACAATGCCATACCATTGCTGAACATCGTACAGATAAGAATCAGGATCACATTGTCAGATTTTTAGGAATTTTATATAACTTCTAAATATATGAATAATATTATTTTACCTATGCAAATTTAACTAGCAACAGGATTGAAAATCATTTAACCACTGTGATATTTCCCAAACACTTCCTATGCAGTAGGTTAAACTATTTCAGCCCTTTACTTATAGAAAATAAAAGAACAAACTATTTGTAACAGTTTTTTTATGAACAGTGAGACTTGTTTTCTGAAATAAAAGATGAGAAGTTTAATGATATTAACAAGCATATTATTCTGATGTAAAGTCTTTGCTTTCTAGACAGAGTACTTGGATGATTAAGAAAAAACTTTCAAAAAAAACTTTAAAGAACAGATGAAAATTTACATTATTTAACATGGAGAAAAAATTGTTTTGTGTGAATGTCTGGCTTGACACAAAAGTTTTCTTTTTAATATATGATAAACAGACATTATATTTTGGTCAGCACTGACTATGACAGACAGAATTCACTTTTATAAACTTCTTTTTACAATTCTTTACATTTATTCAGAGCTCATAGACAACAATGAGTATAACTAAATCCATTCCATTAAACTTTCTATCACCTATAATTTTTATTTTTCTAGACTGCACCTAATTAGAAGTAAGTTTAATATTACATTCACAAAGCTTTTGAACTTGTATACTTCCTTCCAATAACAGTATCATGAAGGGGAGAAAAGACAGAGATATAATAAAATAATGGAAGAAGGATAAAATTTATGCTTGGCTTAGGAACACAGCCATTAATTTATATACTTTATATTCAGACTACACAAATGATTACATTTCAATATACCTTAAAATCTGTAACCAGGACCATTGGAAAAGATCTTTGCATTTTTTTTTTCTTTCAGAGACAAACTTTTAGCAGTTTTCTGCTGCCTTAGGGAAATTCCAGAGTCAGTTTTTTCTAAGTTCAAGTTTGTTTATAGTAATTATAAGACTAAGATCTCTGAATCTTATCTCTCAGAGGGTTTCCTCTTTTATTTTATTTAGAAATATCAATTTACATATTTATATAAGAACATTATTTATAAGCAGTTTGAATAGAACTTTTTAAGATATTTTTAAAATTTGTTATTACCATCTGGAGGTATGAGAGTATACAAGGAACAACTAGACAGACACAACTAGAAACTTAGTTATACAAGAAACAGAAACACAGAAATACTTTTGAGAGGGAACCAATTAGGAACATTTGACTAATACAGATGCAGAAATATACTAAATAACAAACTGAAATAGACATTTAATATTTATTATATTTAAGTAACACACCAATTAATAACTAGACTGAATACATAAACTAATAAACAGGCATTAAATGCTTAGATTTCACTAGGAGAGGTTATGGGACACTGCAAGGTACTGAAATTCTTTAATAAATTAGATGGGATAAGTAGAATGTGAACTTAGATGTTGTTCAACTTGAAAAAGGTTAGAAAGGGAAAAGGAAACATGGCAGCAGTTTTGGTTTAGCTTAAGTGGGGCTGTGTAGGGAAGATGGTGAAAGGAGTTAAGGAGGTCTTTGCAGGATCAAAGGAAGAGTTGGTGGGGGGATCAAGGAGAAGGATTTGATAAGTGAAACAAGTTTGGTGGGGGGGGTGCTAAGCAATCCAAAAGATGTTCAGAAGGTGCTGAAGAAACATAAGGGGGAAGGGGTGGCACATAATCAGCAAGGTCAAAGTTGGTAGAGGACTCTGTAGAAGATTTTTCCACAGAAGATTTTACTCATTTCTTTGGAGAAGAGGAGGTGAGAGGAAGGTGTTCAAGGAGGAGCAACATTTGCTAAGTGGTAGAGGATTGGCTGAGGAAAAGATGGTTACAGAGGAAAAAGAAAGCCTGAATGTGAGTAACCTCAGACCATTTGTCATTGCACTGTGTAAAGTCCTCAAAGTCTCAAAGGACTTGAATGTTAAAAGTACCATGTTTAGGACATTGGCTGCCTTTTTATGCAGATGGAGGGATGAGTCTTAGATAACTGGGGAGAGGAGAGAAGAGAAAGGAAAAGGTGTGAAGAAGAAGAAAGAAAAGATGTGAAGAAGATCCTCCAGAGAGAGACCGAGAGCCCCCTGAGAAATAGGCAAGTCTAGGAACCTCAGATGGAGAATTGAGTAGGGAGGTATTTCTGTGCCTCTCATCTTCAACCCAAGAAAAATGAATGGAACCAAGTGTCCCCAGAGTGGGGGTGGGGGGGGTCAGTTTCAAGGTTAGGGGAAAGTTCCCCATTGGCAGAGAGGATCACAGAGCTAGTGCTAGGATTTTCAGATGGGAAAGGGACAGTTCCCCTTCAGAAACAGTACAACATCCAGAGAGGTCTCAAGACTTACCCAATCATGGAATCAGTGTCCAGTATTGTTTGCTTGGTTGGCAATGGTAAAGTGGAGGTTCCCCACTGATCAGTTTGTCTCAATGAACCCTTCCTGGGTTTCAGCACTAAAATGTTAAGTTTACATAAGGATCAGAGGCAAACTGACTATGGGCAAAGGAATTTATTCAGGGACCAGTATGGTGGGGGTCTGAAGTCAGACTTCAGCCCACCAGGGAGAGCAATAAGATCTTTTATATCTGAGGGACTGGGTAGGAGGATAAGTGATGCATAGTTTTGGTGGGTGTGGAAAGTTGGGGAGTTAGTAACTCTTCTTTGGTGGGGTTTAAAATTTAAACACTGTTATAGTTTTGGTGGGGCTGTAACTGCCAGAGTTTTGGTGGGCACTGTGTGAGGGAATTTATCCCAGGGATGCAGTTGCCTGAGGGCAGATCCTGGATCAAAGGGTTATCACAAAAATGTGGTCTGCAACTGCAG
The DNA here is from genome assembly GCA_004026745.1 of Myrmecophaga tridactyla. NCBI lineage: Eukaryota > Metazoa > Chordata > Mammalia > Pilosa > Myrmecophagidae > Myrmecophaga > Myrmecophaga tridactyla. The sequence continues at coordinate 12,911 of PVIY010050452.1, forward strand.
TGTGGACACCTATGTTAAGGGCTAGCTACTTCATGGGAGTGGGAAAGGGGGGTTTGAGGGTCCCAGGGAATTCTAACAAAAAGGAGTCACCAGTCCAAACAGTTTTGAAATTCTGCTGGGCAAACTCCAGCCAAGTTTTTTTATTAGATTTCAAGGTCTGAAAATACTCCTCCTTGGTTCTCAGCTCTGCCTTCTGGGATCTTGGTTCCATCTTCTGGGCTCTTAGTTTCACCCTGAGTTATCCCTCCTTTTTCATAAGAGGTAGAACTTGCTTGAAGCTGAGAAATTTATCAGCCTTCTTCCTGACAGTATAATTTTGGGGGTCTGGATAATTTCCTTTCATCTTTTACTCTTTCTATCTATCTAGTCAAACTGGAATGCTTCTGCTGATTTAATTTTATCAAGAACTGTGCAGGTCTTCTATTTAAGAGGGGTGAAAAGCTAATGATTCCATATCATGAGACAAAGGCAACATCCACAGATCTTTCCAAGATAATCCCCTCTCTACATCTGGCTTCTCCTGAGATAGCTGTGAGACAACACCCTTAAACTTCTTAGTGGTACTTTGTTTTGCTTGGGATCTGGAGGAACACCTTTAGTTTCTTCTCTAAGCCTTGCTTTCAGCAGAAAACTCTTAATTTTAGCATCTTTTGCCATTTGGATAGGCTAACAGTTTCCCAAGTCATTCCATCCTGGTTCCTTTAGGTCTTTCCCTCAATTAATCTCTCTTCTCTCACATTTTACTATAAGTAGTAAGAATAAAGGTGACACCTTCAACACTTTACTTGAAAATCTCCTCAGCTATATATATATATCCAGGTACATAATTTATAAATTCTGCCTTCCACATAGGTGAAGGACACAATTTTGTTAATCTTTCTGTTGCCATATAACAAGGATTCTCTTTCCAATAACATATTCTCCACTTTCTTCTAAACCCTCACAGGCAGCATTCTTAAAGTCCATATCTCTACCAAAATTCTGTTCACCATGATTTAGGTTTTTCCTAAAGCTATTTAAGATTTCTCTTTAATGGTTCTCACTTCCTTTTGTGCTCTCACCAGCAATATCTTTAATGTCCATATTTCTAATAACTGTCTGTTAAAGGCAAACTAAGCTGTTTCTATCAAGGCTCAAAATTATTTCAGCCTTGCCCCACTGCCTGATGCCAAAGCCTCTCCCACATTTAAGGTATTTGTTTTGGCAGCACCCCAGGTGCTGTATCTGTATCCAGCTATCAAAGTCTCTATTACTTTTCATTGTTGCATAACAAATTACCACATTTTTAGCAGCTTAATGTCCACTTGACTGGGCTGAAAGAAAAGTGTTGGCTACTTTGAATTCACATCTGGAGGCTCTGGAATTCTCATTTTGTTGTTGACAGAATTCATTTCCTTGAGGTTGTAGTACTAATGTCCCCATTTCCTTGCTAGCTGTCAGTCAGACTACTTTCAACTCCTAGAAGCTACCCACCTTCCTTAACACATGACTAGTAATGGCACATCAAACTCTTTTTGTGCTCATCTTTCCCTTTCTTAAAGTCAACTGTGCTTTGCAGTGTGATCTAATCATAGTAATAAGATTCATCATATTCACACTCCTGAGGATTAGTGGAGTGTGCACTCTAGGGAGATGGAAAGTCTTGGAGGTCATCTTAGAATCCTGCCTACACAGTTGGTTTACCTCACTATGTAGTTATGGGGTCATTTACTTGCTGTATTTCTACCCCCTAACACCAGGCCAGTGTATCTCAAGTCCTAGAAGGCATGTGAAATTCTAGGTGAGTCCCCATGACTTTAATTTTCCTGGTGAAGGACTCACCACTTTACCTCCTCCTCCAGGCCTGGAGTTCCACCCTGACACTGCTTTTGAGGCTTTATAACTGAGATCATTAAAGCCAACTTTGGTTTCCCAGTCGAACTGATTTTTAATTCTGTTTTCCTTTCACCTCTCCCAGGAAAAAATACATGGCCATCCAAGGGGCAGCTCTCCTTGGTCTTCACACTCTCAAAACCTGTCAGAGGCACTAATGGATTTGTGATATCAGGTCAGCAATCACAGACTCTTTGAAAAAAATACAAAGTCATTTTCCTCCTTTCTTTTAGTTCCAGAAAACTGCAACTGAAAAAGGAGTTAAAAATCTTTCTAGGTATGAGCAAATGTTTTCTGGCTCCCTTTCCACTAATTGAGACACTGCACTCCTGTTTTCTGCCTTTCCAATGAGCAATGGAGGTCTCTCAAGCTTTGGGGAGGGGCTGGGAAGAAGGGGTGGTTAAAATGCCAAATCTCTGAAAACACCATCTGTTTGACATTACTCCATCTCCAAAAATGAGGAGCCATGACAGAATTAGTTGTATATGATTTAGATTTTTGCAGAATCACAAAATGTCAGGGCTGGACAACATCTACTGCTAGCTTCCCACACTGGCAGCCTCCAGGGTGAAATTAGGACCATGGGTGTGTTTTGTTAGGCCAGCACAGTATCTTCTTTTTAAAGTTTGAAACTGAAAGCCTTTAAGTGAGGCATGCATACTCCAGTTTTTGTTACAGTCTTCACAATTCAACTGCCCATGAGGTAGAATGGAATGATGATGAAGTATGTGGCCTATGGAGCCAGACTGCCTAGGCTCAGCTCTTCTACTTGTCAGTTGTGTGACTTTGAGTTAATTATTTTACTTCTTTATGCTTTAGTTCCCATGTCAGTAAAAATGGAGTTAATAATAGCATGATACCTATTTCATAGAGCTGTCACAAGCATTAAATGTGTTAAAATTCATAAATTGTTCAGAACAGAGCCTTGTACATACTAAGTGCTTTGTAGGTGTTTATTCCTGCTTGAGCCCTGAAGGCATTTATTTAAGTTTGTGTCTCATGATTCTAGTACAATTTTCCCAATCCCACATTTTATAAATGAAGAAATTAAAGTATGAAGAGGTCAAAATGTTGCTGCAAGGATCAAATGAAATGATGTAAAAACTCCTAGCAAAAGCTAAGTCCTCAAAAAATGTGTGTTCTACGGGGAGAAATTCGACTTCCCCAAGTTGAATTCTTGATATTCTCACAAGCAGTGTGGACAACCAAAGCTATAGATTGAGCCCCCAGTCTTGGGGTTTGTTCATATGAAACTTAACCCCACAAAGGATAGGTCAGGTCTACTTAAAATTTAGGCCTAAGAGTCACCCCCAGGAGGGCCTCTTTTGTTGCTCAGATGTGGCCTCTCTCTCCAGCCAACATGATGAGCAGTCTCACCACCCTCCCCCTCTCTGCGTGGGACATGACTCCCAGGGATG